>QDHC01006368.1:131403-147261 GCA_013186455.1 Papilio dardanus tibullus
GATTAAATGGTCGATATTTGCCTCTTTCCGAGGCGACCAGGCTCCGCAACGACTGTGTCCTCGGACACTCACTGTCAGCCAACCATCGGTACGTACCAAATAATTTAGATGTATCTGATCTGTAAAAAATGTTTTTTTTTATGTAATATATTGTGATAGAAAGCATAGTCAGTTGGTCGCTAAGTTTAATTAGTTAGTCGATAAAAATAGTTAGTCAATCAGTCGGTAGATTATACGTTTGTTAGTCAGTCAGTCGGTAAAGTTAGTTAGTGAGTCGGTTACTTACCTTAGTTAGTAAATTAGGTGCTTTCGTTATTAAGTCAGTCAGTCGGTTTTGTCAGTTAATCAGTCAGTTGGTAAAGATAGTCGGTCGGTTAAATTGGTTAGTCAATCAGTCGATAAAGTTAGTCAGTAAGGTTTGTAAGTTAGTCGACAAACTGAAAGAACATCGGTAAAATTAATCGGTCGGTCAGGTTGGCCATACTCACAGATTACTCGGCGTGATCAGCAATCGCTGAAGATTACTCAAAGTCGGCCTCATATCGATGACCGACAAGCCTCTGCCCCACAGCAACTGAGCTATACATTTGTTCAGTAAGAACATCCCGTAACGGAATAGGGTCACATCACCCCCTCTGGCGAATAATGGGATACTGAAATAAAGGTAATAGACTAGAAATAAAAGATTTTATCTTAATTTTAACAAGAAAACTAAATAATTAAGACATAAATGGCCGCTATGCATTCATTTTATCGTTCTATTATCTAAATTTTACTGTTAATGAACTAAACACCAATTGAAACTAAAATAAGGGTTCAGCCGTTTAGGTTCTAGAGGCCGTTCAAGTAAATTTATTAGTTTTTGCCCAACTACTCATCCTTGTCATCAACAGTAATCAAAGATCCCCTTCCCATGTAAAGGTCTGTAAGAATAACCAACCACTGCGGAAAGAGAGCCTTAATTTTATATATTAAAAATGTTTTTATGAATCAACTTTTTTTACGTTATAATCTTTTGCAAAGCATATACCCTTTGTCCCTTTGACATAATGCTTGGAAGGCCCCAAGGCAAAGCAACATGCGTTGCGAAAACAAGACCCCCCATATTACTTCCTCGTAAGGGGACGTCCATTAATCACTTTTTAGCAACTTTTTGACTTCCCCCTTGGTGATATTTGGTGAGGATTTAGCTCAAAAAAAAATTTCAAGATTTTCGCTGACCCCCATTTCGAACATCAATACGTCATAACCTAACCTAACCTATAATACTCACTTTGGATCAGGTAGATCTGGCATGATATCTAGTATCTTGCTAGCGGAGCCCAGCAGTATAATCTTATACCTCAGCGGCTGCCCGAGTACGGCAGCCGCCAGGCTCGTCAACTGCGCGACATAGCCTGCAGCTACTGAGTCACTGAGTGCGTTAGATCTCGGACTTTCGTCATCACAAATTGGTAGTTTTACATCGATTATATGCCAAGTTTCTTTCTGGTTTTCAATAGAAATAATATGAAGATTGTATTTTTTAAAATTTTAGTGTATTTGATTATGAAAATCATTAATTGTGAATGACAATGTGAAGGTAGGTTAGAAATCATGTTATGTTCAGAGTGGTAAGATTATAGTTAGGTTATATTTTACTTCTTACTTATAAATGCAAATATTTATATGGGTATATATTTGAAGGTAGCTAGCTCAGAAACGGCTGAATGGTTCTCGATGAAATTTTACACAGATTTAGAACACATAGGCTACTTACTATGTTTTTTTTTTAATTATGCGCAGACACATCGCGGGCAACAGTTAGTATTATAATACAATTTGAGCTGGCATAAAGCTTTTTGTACGCCTAATTAGATTCAGATTATACGTCCAAAAGGTTTTTTATTTGTAACTTATGCTCTTTCAAGCGATACTAAGGTTATGTGAGGTTAGGTTACGTTCTGAAAGGTGAGGTTATATTTAGGTTACCTTCACTAACCTGTTCGATATAAAATATTTGATGCAACTGAACGAGTATATCACATCGTCGACTAGCCAATGCCGCGTGACTCCGCGCAGCTAGCTCACGTAATGCAGAACAAGATTGTCGTGTTTCCTTCAATAAGTCATTACGACGAGACAATGTGTGATAGTTCTGCATTAACTCTAAACCTACAATAAATGGAAAACATAATTTGTTAAATAAATAGAGTTTATTAATCACTCAAATGTCTGTTAGTCTGTCTTTACTTACCAACATCTTGATTCTCCTCAAACAATTTACTATGTATCTCTTTCAGTCTTCTAATATTCGCTAGCTTGCTGTCTCTCTCGTCGGATAGAATAATTCGCTTAAAACGCAGAATTTCCAATTGTTTGGTAAGTCTCACATGCTCTGCCCTTTGGAAGGGAGAAGGTTTAGACTAGAAAATAATAAAAAGATTATAAGGATTTCTGATTTTTTTTGTAGGATTGTCTGAGTTTGTGTGCGTTAATCTCAGAAACGGTTTATCCTAATTTGGGTAAAGTTTCACTAATGTGTTTAAAAAAGATTTATTTAAAAGTTAGTGCTTGTTTCATCTCAGTCAGTAGTCAAATTAAATCGTCAGTGTCGGAGTTTTTGATTTTCAGAAAAAGTTAAGCTAATATTTTTTTTTATCTTTGGTATGAAATGGATTTCAAATAAGCTTAGTTTAGGGGGAACAATTATAGATGGATATAAAAATTAAAGTACAAACCTTAAAAGACAATAAGTCGTTCAACTTCAAGGCGAGTCTTGGTCCATTAGACACCGGTCTTTCTTCTTTAATCCTTCCATTTTTAACGCTTAAATCGCTGTGAGAAGAAGACTTCTCTCTATCGTAGATATCCTCATCAGCGCTAAACAAATTTCTCTGTGATCTACTTTTTCTTTGCCTTAGTTCACACTGATCGTTTGCTTGGACCCAATTATCATCTGTTAATGCAGACTTTTTATATATTCTCTCCTTAATTTCTTGTACTGCCTCTTGCCGTTTCTTTATTGAGTATTGTAATAAATGGAGTTTCTGTAATTTACTAGCATTATAGCTCGGCCGTATTTCTGATTTAAGGAAATTTAAGGCCAAATATCTATATTTAGGTTCCCCATCAGATTCGTTTCTTAAATCGTAACTCTCCGCTGTTTCGCTTAAATCAATTTTGCTACAACTCAAATCCTCTTGGGAAGAATTAATAATATCACAGTTTGTATCACTGGCTTTTACTTCTAAATGTTCGGGCGAATGCTCGTATATCTGTATGTGTTCGTTAAGCTTCCTTTCACTACTAGTTTCCCTACTTCTAGAACAATCTAGATTATTCATCGATGTATTTAGACTGGCTGATGTTTTCATTGTTGGAAAATTCTGCTTAAAACCTCTTTCAACGGGACTATGACTTTTCGAATACTCTTTATCACTAACTTTAGTGTATCTACTAGGTGAAATTGATCTAGATTCTTTAATTAATCTATGATTCTGTATAAATTTAGGTTCCATCACGTTTTTATATAGATTAGTCTTGCCTGACGAGTCGGAAGACAATGAACCGTGTTCGACTTCGTTCTCAGGCGGTATAATATCCAATTTGAGACTTTTGTATGAACAGAAATAACCGCCTTGCATTTGAAAAACGAGGGTGTTACTTTTGAAGCAATCTGATGTGAAATTTAAAGCTAGATTGGCTCCTATATATCTGAGGCCAGTAAAATACACTCCCCAAGTTTGAATCACGGTGTCTTGGAGATCGGGTTTTTCATCACTATTACTTGGCAAGAGAATGTGGCACCATATACGTATTACAACATTGCTTGAGGACATGCGTTGAGTAATTTCTGAAAAACAGAGTTTCACGAATTTATTAACGTTGACCATTAGGTGGATTTGGAGGTTTAGAGTAAAATCAGACGGTCTATATTACTTGCTAAACGCATCGTTGCCTGTATAGAATACGGATTAGATGTACAAAATACTCAAGTACAGTGTTCATATTAGTTCTGATTAAAATGCATTGTAAAAGAGGTAAATTCAGATATGAAGGCTGATAGAGAAGGATGTAGGACTACATACTGTACCCTCCATAAATACATGAATAGGCATGATGAATAGGATAAAATTTAACCTGTTACGGATGAACCTTTGTGTGCGAGAGAGAGCGATGATAGCTTATTTAGTCTTATTAGAAATTATGATGTAACCTTTTTTGCACACTGTACATGTTATGTCAGATTAACGTGTCTGCTACTGGGGGTCAAAAGATTGCCAGCCCAGTGAATCATATGCGATAATATGTTGCATTCATAACAATGATGTAATACCCATTTCGACGTACGTAATAAAGATAAACAAATACCTTTGGGATATCAATCTGTATAGTTTATATTAAACTAGTGACCCGCCCCGGCTTCGCACGCGTGCAATGCTGATACATACAATAAATACAATACAGAAAAAATGTTGTATCTAACAGCCATACTAATCATAATTGCACCCGTGCGAAGCCGGGGAGGGTCGCTAGTTATATATATAAACCTTCCTTATGAATCACTCTATCTGATAAACAAATCCGTTGCGTAGTTTTAAAGATTCAAGCATATATAGGGACAAACATAAAAAAGCGTTATTGTTTTGTACTATGTAAGGATACTAGCGGTTGCACGCGACTTCTTGCGTTTTAAAAAATATAGCCTATCATAATTAGTGATAATGAAAGATATAGAATAAAGTCTTCTGTAGTGATAGTTTAGCTTTGTAATGGTGAAAGAATTTTAGAAATCGACAAAGTAGATTTTGAGTTATTTATTAAGAGAAAAAAATACTGACCATTTCATTAGGGCAATTTAAAATCAATTAGCATTATTAATTTTTAAATTCTTTCCTTCTTAAGTCAAAGACCTTAAAGTGTTTAGTCCATTACTTTATGACTATAACGGTATTGAAAACAAGTTTACTTCAGTATTGCACCGAGGTGAATTTGCATTATTTTCTCAATCAGATATATAAGTTTAAAACTGGTTGTTCACCGAATAATATTACAGATTAAAAAGGTATAAAAAAACAAATTTATCTTCTAAAAATAACATCAGAAAGCAACAATATTAAGAGTAATCTAAGGTCATGAAATCAACCAAGATTACATTGTAATGATATTTAACTTTTTTAAGGTAGTAAGAATCAAACAAGTTGTATTTTTTTATAGGAGAAGGGGCAAACGAGCAGCGGATCAACTAAATTAAATGATCCAACGCCCATTGGCATCTGCAACGCCAGAGGAACCACAGACATGTTGCCGGCCTTTGAGGGCGGAGTATAGTCTTTTCTCGAAGGCACAGACGTCGTAACCATTTGGAAATATTGCTGAGGACAGAGTGTTCCACAATGCGGTGCATTAAATGTATATACTATGCAAAAGCTAGTTTTTGCATCTTACTGATTTTATTATTTCGAAAGTAATATAGGCTATATTTTTTAATTCCATGTGGGCAAAGTCACAAGGAAGAGCTAGTATTTAATATACAGAATTAAGTTTTTCTGAACCTAATAACACAAGTTACTAGCCTGCCATATTACTAACTTTAAAATATAAGCTTTTGCTCGTGACTTAGTCTGCACAGAATTAAATAATATAGCCTATGTTATTCGGGGATAATGTAGCTTTCTAACGGTGAAAGATTTTTTGTATTACACCCAGTAGTTTTTTAGTTATTTCAATACATAGATATTTATAAAAATACAAATCTTTCCCTATTTATCTATTCTAATATTGTAAAGATAGAAACTTTGTACTGTTGTATTTTTGTTTGTATTGAAATAACTCAGGAACTACTGAGCCGATTTCAAAAATTCTTTCACCATTATAAAGCTACATTATCTCTGAATAACATTGGCTATTTTATTTAATTCCACGCAGACGCACAACAGCTAGTATTAGTATAGATACCTGGATCAATCTCTTTCCATTTAGGATGTGGAGATGATATCCTCTCGCTGGTGTAGAACGGAGCTGACATTGTCGTATGATGTAGTGTCAAATAGTAACTGCATTGTTGTGTACAACATTCTGGTGGACGGATATTGTAGCCTACAATCTGTTAAAATACAAAAAAGTTTATTTGCAATCTGTAAAAAGGTAAGGTAAGGTATCTATGATAGGCTCCATTTTCTGCAACTCCACGACAAGCGTGTATTTTGCGTGAATACACATATCTTTGAATTTGTTTGACAATATGTGCAGACATCATGATGTTTTCCTTCACCTAAGAGCGTCAGGTAAATATGTACATATGAAAATCGAAAAACACATTGGTACATGGCAAACTGTTTCCCCCTTATGGCTTTATTAAACCGAGTTCACAATAAAACGGAGATTTAGCTTCCGTGTAAGGCCGTTTTTTGTGTGACGTCAGTAATGAGGCTGTAGAGTTATACATAGATGTTCAGTGTCAATTATAGTTAAGCTTAAAGTGACTTTTTAATTGGACTGTCGCAAAGGTTAAATTCAGGATCAATTAACGGGCAAACCATGCTCTGTACAGAAAAATATCTAAGCAGTAAATTGTCTTATCTCCCTTCATTCTATTCGAATACAACATAAAAGATGGTCTTATAATAAATGGAAAAAATCTTAAAGTCCCAAATAAAGTACACCCTTTTCGACAGTCGGACCAAATATGTTTGTTTGAGCTTCTTAATACAAATTTCACAGATATGAAAATGATTTTCAAGCATCTTAAGGGATAAAATCTATGATGGATAACATTTATTTAAAACTATTCTATTAGAAAATGCAAGTTAAGTGACTTAACTGTTTAATAGTCAAGCCTTGTTAAATCTACTTTACAAGATAGCTTATAAGGTAGGTCAAATTTATTAGTATTTGGTCAGAAATTAAACAGACGAATTGAGGTGTTTCCAGTACTGAATTATCATTAAACTAGATATACAAAGGTTCTAAAGAGATTATGTTATTGTAATACTTTGAAATAATGCCTAATTATTTGCTTAAAAAGTATAAAAAGTCGTTACGTATATAGTGACAGTACACCCACCTAAAGCGTAGGCGTTTGTTGATAAACTTCTTATGACTCGTGAGAACAAACGTGAGTCAAGGAATTTGTAACATTTTGATACTTTATATCTCATATCTATACTTGATTATATTTTACCTGAATAAGGCTCCTTAAACGAAGTTGTTGAGTAGATAATGGGGTCCATTCTCTGCATCTCGGTCTACCAAACATCATTTTAAATTTAAACACCTATATAACGCGAATAATATAGACCACTACATAAAGTGGATGTTAAGATATGTAATAATTTTATTTAATATAAAGTCATGGAATAATAACGTTATTCTCCTTTATAAATTATTATCCAGGAATAAATAAATAACAAAGCACTGTTCAGCTGACTTTTCACAATTGTCAATTTCCTTCATATTAGAATGTGTCAAATTTTAAAATTGTTGCCATGTTATATTCCTATGTTGCCATGTATTGAATCGAATAGACGTGGGGGAGACGTCAGCGATTTTTTTTAGTTTGGTATTTGGTGGTATAAAATTGATTAGCCAAGTCGATAACTGTTAATAAGGAACATTAAAATAATAGTAGAATAAATTAAAACCATGCATTTATTATAATTTTGAAGAACAGAAGTATTTTCTTCCTATAACAGTTCCGTTTAATGCATTTTACAGATATGATTCCAGTAGTTTAAACCAGCTTGAAGTTTTCTGAAGATGTGATTGATGGTAATTTTGTTATAAAACTTAACAATAATTGAATAAACTTTGAATAGTCATAATCGTAAAAAATTATTAGTAATTAATTTCTTAGATAAACAACTTCTATTAACTTACAGAAAGAACGCAACGGTCGTTACTTTTTTACGTTATGAAATACTTTGTCGTTTTATTTGCATGTTTTGATGTATTACATAATAAAGTGGCGGTAAGAAAATTGTTTGTAATGTTAGCAAAAAATAACTGAATTTTTCAATTGTAATTAATACTAATCGAGTTTTAACATTAGTGTATGACTCTGCGTGCACAAGACTAAGCAAACCTGCAACTTTAGGCTCTAAACGACTTATGTATCTCTCGGTAGCAGGTTTGCCGGTGTGCATTCCTCCCGCACCTCTGACCGCATCCCGCGCTCGCCCGCTGAGTACGGTCAGTATCGTCAAAACGATACGCATTGAGGATTTTCTAATTAATTCATCTCCAAAAGTAAAATCGCAGGTTTGCATAGCCACACTAAATGAAAGTAGTACACGAGAAAGCCAAACTAAATGTTAGCACTTAATTTGCCTTTGTAGTTTTTATTTAATCTCGATTGTTCGTTTGAATAAACTTACTTTTTAGATATCATCAAAATATGAAGAAATACAAAGAGGTGAAGACGTACCGAAACCATTTAATAGTAATGCAGAAAGCTTTGAAGTGTTAAAGGTGAATGATTCACACGGACGCTTTTTTAGCGCGCGTTGAAAGAGCGCTCGTGTGAATGGGGTGTTACTGTTAGAATTTTATTTTTTAAAGGAACGGAATAATCATTACGATATTGAAGCTTTGGCTGGAGACGTAACCGATTTACTGGGTTCTAATGTACATTATAGACAATCAGAAGCTTACGATGACTTGGGTAGACGATTACTAAAGGTTGGTGCCGTGAGTATTTTGACAAATATCAACGAAAATCATTTGCAAAATTCGACAAGGAATACAGCATCAACATAACACAGAGGGGTACGCTCTAGTCAGAGACCAAAGACATTTTGGTGCGATCCTGACACACCTCTCTCACTTTTTCTACACCCACATACCTAGAAAGGCTTAAATCATCAATTTGGACAACGAATAATTAATGAATAACGTCCTTGGCTTCCACCAAAGGACGGAATACTTTAAGGGCCTGGATTTCGCACAAGGACTAATATGGTTAAGTTGGCCCTACATTCATTTTTGTAATATTTAACTTACATATTTACAGGATAAAAAAAAATCAAACCCAGAAACTGAAAACTTGGTACCGATGAAGGTAAACATGTCTTGGTGCTCTATGCGCGGATATAATAAATAGTTGAGTTTTTTATTAATTCTGTTTACTTCAGGCACCTCCAGAATTAGTGTTGGCGTTGGCGAAATTGTCTGCTGATCGTCAAGCGAATTCTGTTACAGATCCTTTAGAAGAATTAGCAAAAAGGTCGATAGCAAGAAGTGGAGTAAGTTTTTTTTAAATGATTTGTTACGACCATACCGTCTCAGAAAGCTTACAAAAATAATGGGACAAGAAAAAAAAGCATATACAAAATGTGATGATATTTTTAAGGATTATTGGGATGGCGTATGGAAAGAAGAAGTTGACATACCCAATAATAACATTTTGAGAACTAAAGAAAAGACCAATGAAGAGAAGAAAAAACCTGTTCCGAGCATAGTAAGTTTTTCAATTTTTATACCAAACAAATCAGAGCTATAGGTACGGAAGGGGGCGCCTTAGGTCTGCGGGGAATTGGTATGAGTATCCCCTTAAAACTACTAAAAATTGGGGCGCCTTATTCTCGCCCAGGGCGCTCATAGTGCTAAAATCGTTACTACATCGAATATTATAATTACCATAGGATTTAATTAATATAGAAATGGATTTGCAGGGTATAGTAAAAGCTAAAGTATCGCCAGGGTCAAAATTATACCGGTTGATGTCAATGCTGCAACAATTTTCTCCTCGATTACTCTATGTTGTTAATAAGGAGCAAGTGAAATGATTTATCAATTATAATATTGACAGAGAATCCTGGTTTTAATCTACCGAATAAACTATTCTCTTATGAATGAGAAAGCGCGATAAACAGATATAAAGATCTTGGGTAACGATGACAAAAAAATATGTTTTTTTTTTGTTTTTATTTTAAAACTGACTAATGATGACAAACAACAGACTAATTAAGAACCTCCTTCTTTTTGTAATCGGTTAAAAATAGCTAGAATCAACAATTTTTTTTTGTAAAATGTGCCATATTAAGATTTTTTTAATTAGTTAGAAATAGTATAATTTTTAAGAAGCTGGATTATTATATTTTGGATTGAAGTTATTCAATGTAAATGAAAATTAACCAGCATTAGGCCAGCGTGGTTGACTATGGTCCAATCTCCCCTTAGGGTAGGGACCAAGCAATATGTCGTGGACGTTAAACAGTGCCCACGACCCCGACGTAATACGTGTGAGGGCCGTCAGGTTTTAGTGGGTATTACGGTCACCTTCTGTGGCCGGCGAGTCCCACACTCTCTACGCCATTGCACGCCCGGCGTAGAGGTGCCTAAAAAAAAAAAAGGACCAAGCAATACAGAGGGATAGTTGGGATTAATCCTCTCCGAAATCTGACTACAGTATAGTGATTACAGGAATTGAACCCGAACCAAAAGTCTGGATACTTACTTGGAATGGAAGTAATGTAAGCTGTTAATGATTCAATAAAGAGCGTCGGTGACTCAGGCTCTTGACTTTTAAACTGCAAGTCCCGAGTTCGAATCCCGACATGTACCAATGTGTTTTTAGAATTTCATATGTATACATTTACCCGACGCTCTTACGTGATGTCAGCATTCAAAGATATGTGTGAAGTCACACAAAATACGCACTAGTCGTGGAGTGAAGGAAAAACTATAATCAGTAAGATAGTTATTTAATGAAACCTAGAAGCGTCTAAAGTTGCTGCAAGATTGTTAGTTTTCAACGCCCATATGTCAATCGGTACTCGTATCGACTTTCTTATTTCTCGATAAGCTTGTAATATTTTCGGTTTCAAATTCGGATGTTTATCGAAAAATGCCACCATATTTCTTATATTGTCCTTCACTTCACGCGTATTGCTTATTCTTTCCATTTCATCAAAGAAATAATCAGCTGATAAGTAATGATTTTTAATGAATTTACATACTTCATTTACTTTCATTTCGTGAATTTCATTTGTAGTAAGATAATGTTTTAATTCACGACCTTTTATGATTGTGCGTAGTTCACTTTCGGCGAACGCTGGCATATCATTGAAGCTTTTTCTACTTGGTTTTGAATGTTTATATACAAAAATATTAATTTTATTTAATAATTTTCTTGTTTGTGGATTCAGATCTATATTTTGTTCTATGTCGTCATTTAACAGTTCGATGTAGTTTCCTTTATTAACTGGCAGCAAATACACCTGAAAGAAACATACAACTTAATCTTACAACTTACTAATATAATAAATGCAAAAATTTGGATGCATAGATGTTTTTTAACCGACTTCCAACAAAAGGAGGTTATTATTATCTATACTAATATTATAAAGAGAGAAACTCTGTATTTTTGTTTGTATTGAAATAACTCAAGAACTAATGGGCCGATTTCAAAAGTTCTTTTACCATAAGAAAGCTACATTATCCCCGAGTGACATAGGCTATAATATTTAATTCCACGCAGACGAAGTCGCGCGCAACAGCTAGTATATTATAAAGTGGCAAACGAGCTTGCGGCCACCTAGATTCGCTGAAATAGCGAAGCGACCGCTGCCCATAGACATCTGCGATTGCAGATGCGTTGCCTACCCTTGAAAGTATCTCCCGAACGGGTCAACGAATCACGATTAAATTTTTGCACAGATGTAGAACAAAGTCGGAAAGAACACATAGGCTACTTACTATGTTAATTTTTAATATCGCGAGAACGGAGTTACGGGCAACCTCTAGTTTTTAATAAATATAAAGCCTTCAACTTAAACTTCAAATAAGGTCTATAAGGTGACTTTTGCACTAACACAACTGCTTTCTATAAAGCATTGTTCTCGCCAAGATAGTATTTTAGTCGAGTAGCAAGTAAGTACTGGAATAAAATATTATCCTGGTGCGTTCAAGGCTTTAGCGATGTCATTGGCTGATGACTACAGGAAATTTTATAACAATGAATTATTAAAAAGAAACTTACAATAATAATGAGAGAAAATACAAATAAATTCATTTCGTAGAATATAATTGATCTGTCGAGTGTAAAACTAGAACTTTCATATTAGTAATTAATGACTATACATTACATGTGTTTGAAATCTAGGGTTGCCAGCACGTTTGTCGTAAGATCTAACTTTTATTTCATGAAAGTACGCAAGAGTTCTAAACTACAGCTTTTTTTTTGTAAGAAAAGGGGCAAACGAGGAACTAACGTCCCTCCGCAAGGCCAGTGTCAAGTGGATCAGTAAGAGCTCGGTCGTTGACGATTCGAATCGCTCTACGTTGTACGCGGTCAAATGGAAGAAGCTGGTATTGGGGTGCTCCCGCCCAGAGATGCGAGCAGTACTCCATGTGGGGCCGAACTTGCGCCTTATAAAGTTGAAGGCGGTGGCCCGGTTGGAAGTATAGATTTACATTAGAAAATACGGTAATACAATTAATATTATATACATTGCATGGTACGAGGTCCAGTCAACCTGAGGTAAGCATATTATTTTTTACTAGCGTCCCGCCCCGGCTTCGCACATGTGCCAATCGGTATAATACTGATACTAAATAATAATTTACTACAAAATATGTTTGTATATACAACGTTCACAGCTTTTGCATCAATACACAATACAAAAATGTGTTAATTTACGACATCATATTAAAAACCTCTAAATTATCAGCGTTACTCTACTCTATTGTGAATGTATTATACATGAAAACCTTCCTTATGAATCACTTTATCTATTAAAACCGCATCAAAATCCGTTGCGTAGTTTAAAAGATTCAAGCATATATAGGGACAAACATAGAAAACGTTATTGTTTTATATAACAGTGTAGATACTATGTAAGGATAATGATAAGGATAGGATTTAGTGGCAACCCTAAATGAAACATTTTGATTAAATGCAGTGAGTGTAACGCTGATAAACTTTGTCACGTGTTTTGCTTGTTTTTAAATTGGAAACCTAACCTATAAATCTCGGAAACTAAGAATGTTAGAATATTTGATGACATAACCCTAATTCAAGTATTTAATTAATACCTTAATTTAAGTACACTCAAACCTGGATAAATGAGAACTGTATTAGTGAGAAACCGCTATAACCGAGACAAATATTGCGGTCACTTGGACTGTCGTTTTACCAGCTTCGACTATATTTCATTTTTTTAACTTTGTTTGCCTATTACTTCGAGAAAAAAAAATAGAACCACTACGTAAAAATCTAAAAAAATAAAGCTACAATAGAATAAATGAATTGCAAAATAAAATAAAAAACAGGCGAAATCGCATAAAATATCTAAGTAGCAAAAATATGTAAAACAACGACGAAAAATGTTTAAAAATAAAACATCGGTTTACTAGCGTTTTGTCGATTTCTATAATTTTGTTAACTTTATTGCCTGATAGCGAAATCTCAGACTTTATTTCTTACACTTTCAGTGTATAATTTATTTCATTTGAAAAAAAAGGTTTTTTTTTCTATTATTTCGTGGCAAATGTAAAACAAAGAACAAAATGAGACGTATTTGGTTTTTAATTATTGCAACATTATTTATTGAGGTAAAAAGTTAGATCAAATTATTTCTATATGAAACATATCCTTTTCACGCTTGCATTTTTTTTATCTATACTAATATTATAAAGAGAGAAACTTTGTATTTTTGTTTGTATTGTTTAACTCAAGAGCTACTGGGCCGATTTCAAAAATTCCTTCACCATTAGAAAGCTACATTATTCCCAAATAACATAGCCTATATTGTTTAACTCCATGTGGACGAAGTCGCGCACAACAGCTAGTTCTTTTTGAAGATATATTTCAAAACTAGCTGTTGTCTATGTGTTCTCCCAAACTATGTTCTACATCTGTGCTAAATTTTACTGAGATATTTTCAGTCGGTTTGGAGATACAAACTTCCATCCATTTAAATCTTTTGCATTTATATTAGTACTAGCTGTTGTGCGCGACTTCGTCCGCATGCAATTAAATAATATAGTCTATGTTAATCAGGGATACCGTAGCTTTCTAATGGTGAAAGAATTTTTGAAATCGGTACAGTAGTTCTTGAGTTATTTCAATACAAACAAAAATACAAAAATTCAAAATACAAAGTTTCTCTCTTAATAATATTAGTATAGATTAAATGTATTGTAATGTTTACAAGTTAGAAAAATAATTACATAATACTGCTATCTCCTGCTATCCTTTAAAGTGCAGTGTAAAGTCAAAGGTCAGGAAAAAAAAACTTTTTTTCAATTTTTTATTTCTTCCTATTTTTTTAAATTTTAGGTAGAAAATGGGAGATATGAAGTTCCCGAGGAGTTTAGGTTTATAAACTATCCAACAATAGTAATTCCAACTAAAAACATAGCGGCCGCATTACAAAGAACACCGAGAAGATTTAAACTAAGAAAACTGTGATATAGTTTTTAAATAATTAAGATAAATAAGAAAGCAAATTATTAAATCATTCTAGAAATTTCCATTTAACAAAATAATCTATTCCATAGCAATTCTCATTTGCCAAAATTTTTGTTAAAAATGGCAATCACACTACTTGCTAACCCTAGAGCTACATTAGACCGAATTCCCGATAAAGACAGAGATTTTGATTTGGCGTAAGACCGCTTTTTTAATGACATCGGTCTAATGAATCCGTAGCTGTTTCTTTTCTATAATATACTAGCGACCGGCCCCGGCTTCGCACGGGTGCAATGCCGATACTAAATACACTACAGAAAAATTGTTGTATATAACAGCCATACTAATCATAATTGCACCAGTTCGTAGATTTACCATAGCAGCGCCATCTATTGATTACTTACTCAACCCAGTCGTAGGGTACCGACATCTGTTAGAATCATTTGGAATTAACAGATAATTGTGACTGTCAAATAATAACAGACAAATAATTAGCAACAAATTAAAATTGCGACTATAATTTGAGATTTAAACTATTCTATCTCTCAAGTTGGATCGAACTGCACATGGTGTGCGAATTTTATTGTAATCGGTTAAGTGGTTTAGGAGTCCATTGGGGACAAACATTGTGACACGAGATTTATATATATTAAGATTTATAATACATTCACAATATAGTAAAGTAGCACTGATAATTTAGAGGTTTTTAATATGATGTCGTAAATTAACACATTTTTAGCGCTTACATTGCAAACGCTGCAGTATTTAGTATCAGCATTATACCGATTTGCACCCGTGCGAAGCCGGGGCGGGTCACTAAATAATAACAAAAATATTTACCTTAGAGTCAGCCCCATTCAGTGAAAGATACATTTTCAAAATCTTCAATTTTAAATCTTTTTAAACTTAGAGGTAAATCTTTTATATTAAAAGATTCATTACATATCCATGGAAATGTATGAGTTACTCCATTATTATCATATACTGTAGTTTCTGTAGTTTTTGTAGTTTTTTGCGATTGTAGTTTTTGATATAAGTCCGTGAACGATGGTTGTTTTATTTCAACCGTTATTTGGTTATTTGCAACTGTAATAAAAGAGAAAAATAACTACAGTGAAACCTGGATAAGCGAGAAACCTTTATAAGCGAGACTCAGATTAGAGAGAAAACTCTACAGGGTGTCCCGTAAGTCGACGCCAAAACTGAAACAGGCGATAGAGGAAGTCCTAAGAGACACCAGTAAAATCACTTTTAGTAGATAAAAAGATTTTTTAAAAATTGCGAATTTTGAAGAAAAATATTTTTTGCCCTGTTACGTAAGAAATAATGTAGAAAGTGCTTTACCATTTTAGAATCCTTATTGAATGCGCTAACTTTTCGCGCGACGTGCCATTGGTACATTTTTTTTTCAGGACAGTCATTTAAAGTTGGGCGAATATTTAATCGTTCCGTTATAGTTCGGA
>QDHC01006368.1:147510-164060 GCA_013186455.1 Papilio dardanus tibullus
ATTGATAAATATTAATTAGTAAAAATAAATCAATAAAATTATGATGTATTCATCTAATCCTATGTAATTTAAGAATCATTCATCGCTCTTCTTCGCCCATCCTTCATAGTGAGCACACGTCTATGTAATTAGTTATTAAAGTATTAACAAATAAACGCGATTTTTAAGAAGAAACCAGTGTGAGATATTTACAGTCCTAATGCAATTAATATTTAATGTTGCAAAACTGCAACATTTATGGTCCTTCGAGCCGGATCATAAATGTTGGGATCTCTTTTTAAACAATCTTACTAGTATAAATAAAGGTACAATGGATGGATGTTTAAAGATATCTCCGAAACGGTTCAACAGATTTGAATGAAATTTTACAAAGATGTTCAACATAGTCCGGAACAACACATAAGCTTACTATGTTTTTTATTTTCGCTCAGACGGAGTCACAGGCGAGAACTAGTAAATAAATAAATACCATATTTCCTTAGCTCTTCGATTTGTTCCATAGTATAATGTGAAAATCGACAAATGCCACCAAAATTACATTCACCCTTAGAAAATCTCAAACAAGGCTTTTTTACACTCTCTTCTTTTAATATTGTAGCTGCATCTAGAAGAATAAAATAATAATAAAATAATTTTTATTATTATTAGATTTACCAGCAAGCTTTGATACAAGTTTTACATAATTATTCAAATTCTTGATCTATACTAATATTATAAAGAGAGAAACTTTGCATTTTTTTTTGTAATTTTTATGTATTGAAATTACTCAAAAACTACTTGACCAATTTAAAAAATTTCTTTACCATTAAAAAGCTATATTATTGCTAAATAACATACATTATATTTCTTATAATTCTACTGGGACAATTCGCTAACAGCTAGTGTAATATAAAAATGAAGATAAAACATTAAATACTTCAAAGTAATTCAAAGATATGTATGGAGTCACGCAAAATACGCGCTAGTCGTGGATTTGCGGAAAACGGATCGAAACTACAACTACAACAACTACAAAAATCATGGGTCGAACTGCATCATAAATACCTTTATATTTTTGATAATGTTCGCTGACTAATTTCTGATGAACAGCACCTTTTAGATGTGTTCGTATAATTGTTGGAATGGCAACCATTGTTTTGTCACAATAGTCACAATGATATCTTTTACCCATGTTTCTGAAAAATAAATTAACATTTTAAATTAACATTTGTAGGCAATATTAAACTTTTAAATCTGAAATTCACATTTATTTATACAGAATTGTAGATTCTAGAAGTAATTCTGCTATATAATATCGTATTAGGTACAACTATGCCCTTATAAGAGCAATATAAATCTATTATAATATTATAAAGAGGAAAACTTTGTATTTTGTATGTATTGAAATAACTCAAGAACTACTGAACCGATTTTAAAAATTCTTCATCATTAAAAAGCTACATTATCCCCGAGTAACATAGGCTTTAGTTATTTAAAGCCATGCGGATAGAGTCGGGATCAACAGGTAGTAAAATATAAAGTAAAAATGTAACTTACAAATATTTTTATTTTAACAACGTGAGGTTTATTACTTATGTAATTGCATTTCAATACGTTTAAAACAGACCATTTTAATTTAAACTCCTTGATATTAATAAATGAATATCTTTTATTAGTACACTTAACAAATCTAATATTTCTAATTTTCAACAACAGCAAGATCGGCAAGAATCACAAAAACAAAATTGATGACATTTGACAATTACGATTTGTTTTTTTTTAAGGCATTGGATAACGGTGTCCTTTAGCCTAATTTGACAATTATTTTAAAAGGTTTGTTTCCATTCACATTTTACAAAACTCCTTAAAACTCAATTATTATTTTTATATTACAGGAGTATTTGAAATAAAAATAACAATAATAAGAAAATATCTGACAATGTAGATTCGTATAATCGCTGTTAATGATATAAAAAGTGTATGAGGGGTGACGAAGAGAGAGTTTTTAGGGTCGTGACTTTATTATTGCGATGTTATTATTTATTCATATTTATTACGTTTAACTCCAAAAAATTGCAAATTAATCAAAAAGTTTACAAGTCCCTAAATATTATGCACACGTGGAGCATTTTGGACGATAAAAGTAGGGTATATTCGGAAATAGATTTAATCTTGGTAATCCATAAGGAAATGATAATTTAGGTTCCATAGGCCTTATAGTGACCGGATAAAACTGCTGGAAATTGTCTCCAAGTATATTAGGTCTAGGACTTCTGTTAATACTA
This sequence comes from Papilio dardanus tibullus, assembly GCA_013186455.1. Taxonomy (NCBI): domain Eukaryota; kingdom Metazoa; phylum Arthropoda; class Insecta; order Lepidoptera; family Papilionidae; genus Papilio; species Papilio dardanus. Next base: position 149,775 of record QDHC01006368.1, read on the forward strand.
GGTGGGAGAGGAAATTTGGGGAAAATTTCCGAAGGATTCTTCCGAAAACTACTGATTTCAACAGGTTTTGGAGTGGTTGTGGCGATTGGTTTTACATTATACGCGTACGGATATGAATTAGAATATGGATTAAAGTTAAAATCATCTAAAGGTTTAGATTCAGACGAAGTAAATTCGTAAGGTCTTTGTGGCAGATTTTGTGAAATAAAATCGTTAAACTTAATTGGCAAAGGCGGTGGGGTAAAAAATCCGTTTGGCATGAAAGTTTCTGATGACGCAATTTTTGTAAATTGTAAAGGATTTGGATTATTAGGTAACAAGTCGTCATCAAAAACATTTCCAGTTCGACCTAAATTGACAAGACCATCGAGACTTGGGTCGCCGGAAAAACTTCTACGACTACCTGAAACAAAAATCTATTTTTAATATTTAACAACTGCTTCGTAACGTAAACCGTGGTGAGTCTCCACTGACAAAAAACTTGTATAAAAATATATCCTTCAGAAAAACGAAGACAACAAATTGTTTCTTTAACAAAATCACTTATATAACATTTTTAAAAAAAGCGTCACTACTTCGGAAGGTGGTTAAAGTTTCACACGACGTATAATTTTAAAGTACAATAGGGATTATGATTTCTATAACAAATATTTATTTAACCTATAAATTATTATTTACTACCCAAAACTTTTATGTTGTCGTTTACTTCAAGGCTCGAATCCGCCGAAGGTTCATTATCAAACTTCTGCGCCGTTCTCGCTTTGTGATCCAATATAGCATCTTGAGTTTCATGTGATATAGAATGACTGGTGTCTATTGGTAAATTGTCACTTCTCCCTTGTATCTCTTCCTTTTCTGGATCATTTTTATCCGTCAGTTCGTCATCGTTTCCACTTTTTTCCATATCATCTATTGCCTCTTCGTCAAATTCATCTTCATTGTTTGTTAAGGATCTTTCACTAACACCATCGACATCTTCATTCAAATCTGCCTTCTCATTTTCGTTTTTAAATCCTGGCGATTTCTTGTTCGTGTCTTCGGACGATCTACGTGAGTTATCATCCGAATTAATTTCGACTTGTTCATCTTTGGCTGTTTTTACTTCAGCTATTGCAATTTTATGATCTGATAAATCTTCGGAAGAACGCTCTACACGTGATTCTGTGACTTCATGAATATTATCATCATTTTTATCATCGAGTGATTCATCACCTTTCTTTGACTCTAATGGGTTAATATCAGATTTTTCTTCTATATTTTCTTCTTGATCTGATTCCTGTAAAATTGTATGATTATTTATAGCTATAATTCAATTTATTGCCGTACAATTTGATTTGCAATGTCCAGTCTATTAATTTAATAGCTAAAGACTGCGCCTCGGTCACCGCGGAAGAAGAAAAACTTAGTAAATAGCCAATTTATCAAGATTTATTTATGATAACGTCCTTATAAACATGCACCGAGCTAAACAAACGCATTTAAAATATTAGTAAGAAGTGAGGTTACTTATATCACTAATATTTTAAATGCGTAAGTTACCATGGATAGTATTTCCAAACGGCTTAACGGATCTTGGTGAAATTTTGCACAGATGTAGAACATAATCTGGTTAAACACAAACGCTATGTATCTTCATTCCGCGCAGACGGAGTCGCGGGCGACAGCTAATTAGTTAAACTACTCACAGTTCGTACTGGTGATAAATAAGCAACCGTCATCAGTAAACCAAATATAATGAAATGATTTTTCATCGTTACTGCAATAAAGATTATATTTCAATTATATTAATGCGTACAACATAACGTTTATATCAGTACTAAGTAAAGTTCTCACTTAATGAGATGCTTATTAGTTTTAGACCGTAGAATCGATTTGTGGCACTAAATCTTCAACGGCATCCGTACACATTATTGCCCTTTACTATTTACATTAAACTGCTGATTATTTTTCATGGTTTAATCGATTAAACGCCTTCGTTTTCTGGTAATCTGTCACACATTGACTACACTGGGAACACGGCAGTGCCCTCGCCAAGTTGAGTAAAAGAACAAAGGGTGAAAGCAAAGACATATTCTACATAGAGGGAGCGCTCCCCAGAAATTTGACGTTAAAATGCGTGCCGGGAAAGAATTTATTAAAAAAGAAAAATTTTGCCAGTATCATAAAAAAAATCCCAAGTTTGGGAAAATGTGTGTTTTCTTTTTATTTAAAAAAAAAACAATAGAATAAAGTAAAAAAAAAACATTAAAATGTTAATTATCTTTTTTCATTATTATTATTTTATTTAAAACAGTTTAAATCCAAACAATTTTTAACAAAGACTATTTTTGTTTTATGGTTGGTCAAATTTTTTAATTAGCGTTTTAAATATGTCTTGATTAATTATAAAATTAAAATTTAGAAAATACTATCAAATAAAATTGAAATGTGAGAAAAGAGGTTATGTTCGGTCGACTTTTTATGTCGGCAAATGTAATGTAAAGGTCAACACCAGGGAAAATTTCCCTACGAAAGACCTCCAGAGGTCAAAGAAAATGCATCATTTTTAGGCTTCGAATGTTCCATCTATACTATAATATATCTTTGGGGTGTAAGTTTCTTGTGATTGAATGAACAATATGAATAACATGACCACACGTTTCGATTTGAACGGGACTGTCCCGTTTTACAGTCATGTGTCCATATGTCCCCGGTATAACATCTGGGATCTCATTGAAATTTTACGCAGATGTACAACATAGTCTGGACTTATTGACCAAGGTTTTTTTTAAACTTCCCGTGGACGGAGTGGCGGCAACAGCTAGCAGTAATACTTAAATATTCATATGTATTTTTGTATGTATTAAAATAACTCAATAATTAGGCTATACGAAACGTGACTAGGCCCAGACAGAAATAAAATGTGCTTATTAAAAACAAAAAATAACGTCACGGAAAATTACTTTATCATCTTTATATAACAATAAAAACTCTTTAAAACGACACAATAACTACAAAAAAAAAAACTACAAAGAAGAAATACAAAAGTCAGTCAGACATCATTCTGAAGATTTTTTGTTTCTGAAGATATTTTTTGATATAATTTATATTATTTAAATGGCGAATAGAAATGTAAAGGTAAGTACGTAATTATAAAAAACCGCCTTCTAAAACGAAAAAAACATATTTAAATAAAAAGCTAAATAAAAACTAAAAAGTATAAAATAACATAGTATAGAATAAATTTTATACACCTCTTATGCAAACCATTCAGACCTTTAATATTAATAAAATACTATTATTTGTGAGCTATAGCCATTTATTGATAGGTTTGAAGGCGGAGCCAAGCAAAATATAATAGGGATACATACTAACACCTACACGCGCTGTGAGTTAGGTTTGTTCACTTTGGCTAATCTCCAGTATACAAATTGTATTACAGTAAGTAATCTGTATATAATATTACGTTTTTTTGTTTAGGGCTTGGCTCCGCCTTCAAACCTGTCAATAAATAGATATAGCTCACAAATAATAGTATTTTATTAATATTAAGGGTCTGAATGGTTTGCATAAGAGGTGTATAAAATTTATTCTATACTATGTTACTTTCTACTTTTTTCGTTTTGGAAGGCGGTTTTTTTAAACGCAGTTTTTTTTATTTTAAGCATTTTAGTGTCTTTAATGGGCTGGTCTGTAAACTGCAGTAGAATTTTTCTACCACACCATGTACATTATAACATTCCGTTGTGTTTTATTATCTTAATATATGAAATAAATAGTTTATTTTAAAATGTAGAACTACGAAATGTGAAACAAACAAATTGAAGTTATTTAATACGAGTACTAGTTGTTGCCGGAGACTTCGTCAGCGCAGTTATTTAAAACAAAATACTTAATATGCACTCTTACTTACAACTTTATTATATCTTCATTTAATTATACACAATAGTCAAGAAAAACATGTCGAGTAAATACTATAACAACAAACACATTACATCGCCGCGAGCATATATTTCAATGCGCCCGCGCGCATCTGTTGCATTTTCGAACGAGTTGTTGAGTTTCGAGTTTGTTTTAATTAATTAATATCTTCTAAACAATTGGTCATAATTATATACTGGAAAGGGCAATTATAATCTACGTTTAATACTCTAACGCAAAATCATATTTATTTAGATAAGGATTCATACCGAATACGAAATAATAGCGTCATAACTTGCAAAATTAATTTTAATTGAATTTTTTTTGAGAAATAAAAATATTATTGTGATACCATCATAGATTATAGATAAATGTCACCAAAGACCACTATGTAGCCAATTTGATGATCTATTGATAGCACATTATAGTTTTTATGTAGGTCTTATAGTTTAGGCTGTATACGGCAAGAAAACACTTGTCTCGCTCTATTTGGAACGTTTTTGTAATTTTTCACGTTCCGCGTGGGTTGAAACCTTCACATCTTCTAAAGTATTGGTCAAAATGATATCCTTCAAAGGTCAACTGTAATCTGCATTAAATTCTCTTGATGATGAACATATTAATTTGGATAAGGATTCATAGGGAATTCTAATAATAGCGTCGAAAGTCGGGTAAAATTTTCTTATGAAAAAATGGTTTTTGTGAGAAAACCATAAAAATAGATATATGCCATCGCGGACTTTAAATTAGCACATTTAAAGAACTACAATCTGGTAATACCGAAATTTTCATAGGGCCTGTAGTATAGGCTACGTAAGCCGAGAAAGCAAAAAAGTCCCATTTTATTTCATGTTTATTATAAATAACTCAAAAACTACTAAATAGTTTTTTTAAACGTAAATATAAAAATGGCAAATGGCAGCTATTTTGCATCAAACAAAAAAAGAATCACGTAAATCGGTTCAGAACTCGCTGCTCAAGTTCCGAACATACATAAAAAAAAACTCATTGACTTGATAACCCCCTTCTGTTGGAAGTCGTTTAAAATTACGTAAAATTTGCTAAAGTGTAAAATTATGGACGTTCACTTTGAAGGATTGTTTGGTATTCCTTATTATTATGGTATAACCTACATCTTATAACTAAAGTAGGCATTATGACGTATAAAAAAGCGCGGAAAAGTTAATTTCGAAGCAATAATATATTTAGTTTGGTTTATTTCCTTTAACCCTTGCTCGCACCAGAATAGTATTTTAGTCGATAGCAAGTAGCATTTATCCGAACAAAGGATTTACTACTGATTGGACTCGTTTAATCCTAAACCTACGCACTAGGGTAGTAATATAGTAACTAAACGTGTCCGAACATTTTAAGTAGAATAGATTAGTAAATCCTTTGTTCGGATACTTGCTACTCGACCAAAATACTATCCTAGTGCGTACAAGGGTTTAGTTTCCAAATGTCGTCAAGATAGTTTCAACCGTTGAATGATTCTGGATTACTTTTGGTATTATGTGGTTACATTTATCCCACCTAAACTTTTACATTTATAACACATATTTATAATTAGTAATAAGTATTTTGTCATTGTTAGGGTCCTACAGTTCCTCAACGGGATGGCGGATTTAAATTGCTCGCGGCAACGCAAGCAGAAGAAGATGCATACGATATTAGAGCAAACAGAAAATTGCCAAAACCATCTGGGTATTATAACCTTTTTAGTTCCATACTAATTAATGCGGCTAGAACTCACGTGTATTATTCCGGTAACGGTGCCGACTAGTTTCGGACTCTTCGAGAGTCCATATTCAATTTTTCAATTTAATACAACCACCAACAATAACACATCAAGTTCGAGCTCGTCGATATCGCTGTCGCCGGCGCACGCAGCTGCCACCGCGTCCCCCGTCCCCCCTGCTCTATTATGCCGTGCGCTCCGCACGCAGTGCGAGACGCGCCGTGACCGCGAGCATCGAACTAGCACTCGCCCTCCCATAGACTCCCGAAGAGTCCAAAACTAGTCGGTACCGTTACCGGAATTCTATATGTTCTAGCCGAATTAATTAGTATGATAATGCCTCACGAAAGTTTTAACTTAACATAACTTTTATCATTTAATAGTGGTAGAGTCCACTATAATATATGTAAGCCATGGGCCAAGTGGACTGTTGAAATACCACGACCGTACAGAATAAAAGGTATGAAAAGGAATCTATTCCTTGTTTCGCCTGATGAGTGCGGTGCCTGAAAATTATTTTTAGTCCACTTTCTCATGCTGATATCATTTTCTTATAAGGAAATGATGGGAATATATTCTTTCTGTGAATCTCAACGTGCCTCAAGCATACTAAAGTACTTAAGCAAGCAAAAAATCCTATCGTTAACTAGTGCATTTTGGGAGGCTTGGAAAAAAAACAAAATTTATTAAAAGACATACTTATTAAATTAAAAATAGGTACATAATAAGTGGTTTTACAAAAGTTTCTACTACTGGAAGTAAAGAGATGAAGGAAGTTGCGCTTTTCTGCCGCTATTATATCACTTATTGGTACGGTTACTTGAGATTGAAATTGTATGACTACAAAGGTAGGATAACATCGAAAAAAGATTGGATAGTTTGTATACAAGAGGGTAAGAAGGTATGATATAAGTATAAAATTAACAAATTATAGAAGAATGGTTGTAATTTTAACGTATTTCAAATAAACTCTGGAAGTTTCGGGTGTAATATAATTATGTAGTATTGTGTACTTACGAAAAATCTTTATATTTCTAACAAAGATGTAAATTTCAAACCATAGGTTGATTGGGTCAATAGCACATTTAGTGAAAGGTGCATTGGGTGGTGGCATCCTCAGCGGACATGTGGCCTGGATGACTGCCGGACTGTGGGTGGCCGTGCCCTCCTCAATATTGTGCGGACTCTATATGTTCTATTGTCTTAATGTAAGTGCCGTAACTTACACCTACTGGTAACAATGGAATATTAAGTTTTATTATCCTCGTCCCGCTCATGCTATTAGTAAAAGCAATATTGGTTCACATTGCGATTTTTCTGTAATACACCAAGGATGCAATTCATCCAGTTATTGGCAGGTGTTATAGGTTGTTTACAATTAGGAAAAAACGTAGTCTATGAGCTTGCAGTGCGGTTGAAGTGACCCCAAGATAATAATAACTGAAGTGCCTTTTAGATATTAGTAGCCTCGGCACAGATATTAAATAGAAGGACTAGGGTTCCTGTTTTGACATACCCGGACGTCGCAGAAGCTTCTTGTTCGTGCCATTCAAGTAAATCAGTCAAGAAATATGCCAAGACATTCAGGTAAATATTAGTTACAAATGTAGAGTGCTTAAAAGTCTAATTAAAAGAAACCTCTGTGTGTAATAACATATACTTAATGAATATACCAAGATATTAAGCATATCAAATTATTACGGTAGTCCATAAATGTGGAATATTTTCAGGTATATGGTAGACGCCATGATATGCATTGATTTATTTGGATCTTGTGCCACTTATCAGATTATTATAGCAAAATCATTAAAACAACTGATGGAAAATACTCAAACAACATCAATAGAAGGCTTGAATGGTGAGTAACTTGATTTAGTTTCCAATTTTCACCTGCCTTTTGTTCCTATTACATCTGAATTTTCATATAATTCTTGGTTTGTTCGAAATGGTCCTAAAGTCAAAAGTTCAGATATCTTTTCGATTAAATGTAAAATAGGATTGTGTTTCCAGGAATGCCCAGTTTGAGAGTCTACTTGGCTTGTTTGGTACCATTTATGATACTCATTTGCTTAATCAGACATCTGAGGTGGCTCGCTCCGCTGTCAATCGTCGCTAATTTCGTCGTGTGTATGTATAACTTACACGTAATCTTTTTTTTATATAAGAGAAGGGGGCAAACGTGCGGCTGGATCACCGAGGTGATCTTCGACGCCCATGGACATTTGAAACACCCGAGGAACCACAAATACTGTTAATTACGGAAATTAAACTAGTTTGCTTCTTGAAAATATAAGTATATTTTAACTAAATTTGCACTGTACAAGAATTTTACATGTTGTTCATTTTTGAAATTATATCCGAATGACAAGGTCAAGCGCCCGGCCGCCACGATTGGTCACCCCACTCCCGCTCTTGCATCTCACTTGCTGCGTCGTTAACAAATACCTTGCCGGTCTTTAAGAAATAGATAGCCTCGCTTCTTAAAGGACCATAAGTCGCAGCAGTTTGGAAATATCGTCGAGGACAGACCATTCCACAACGCAGATGCGCGGGGCCAGCCATCGAGGTGGTGTAAATGGAATTTGGTGATCTGCCGTGTCGTTCGATGACAAAACGCGGCGGCAGGAATCGTTTCAAACAATTATTTTTAACAGTTTTAAACTAATTCCATTACATATTTTTGATTCCCACCGTAAATGTTGACATTCCAAGACTAGGTATTTTATACTATGAATCAAGCATTGATACCCTTCGTACCACCTACCTTCTACATCCACCACACCTGAAATGATATCAGCTTACACCTTTGTTCTCATCTCATGAGCCTTACAAATAAAGCATAATGTGGAAGCAAAACCACAGGAGAAATTGCAACTGGGCTGCATGTGGTGACTTTTAAACATATTATAGCCTTTGCTTTACCTTCATCATATATATATTATTCTTTGTTTCAGTGTTTTGTATTATAGTAGCCATTTACTACGCTTTCGAAAATAATCCAACTCTCGAAGGCATGGTACCTTATACGACGCTTATAAAGTTTTTTGAATATATCGGTATGGCTGTGTTTAGTATGTCCTGTGCGGCCGTGATTATTCCTATCGAGAATAATATGGGGGATCCAAGCAAATACCGCATCGCTTTAAGTGTCGGTAAGTGTTGTCTTATATTTAACAGTAAAAGAATACATCAAATAGACGGTACATATAAAAGAATTAATGTCTCTTCAGAAGTTAGGTTCATACTGTATTCATAGTTATGGGGAATGAGCTACTTTTGTACTATTATACCCGCGCCAAATGTTTTAACACCTATACCCGCGCACGGTCTGACAGACCGTAACTTTGGCTCCTATTACCTGGTTATTTTTCTATAAAACCGTTTATATTTTTTTATTTTACAGAAAATATAGGATGTAATAAAACAAAAAATATAAATTGTTATCATAAACTATTTATTACTTTAAAGACTATCGGTGTTTCCACAAGGGCCTGTAAAAGTCTCACTTTTTCTTATAGTCTAGGAAAAAGTAACATAAAACTTTTTTTTTCTAAAAACAAACCTAAAATACCTTTTAATTCTTAAAGATCACATATCTTGAGACCATTGCAAAATACAATTAGTTATATATTAATGTTTGCAAAGCAGTCAGAACATACTTTATCAGTATGCTAAAAACAAAAATATTTGGTACAATCAGCGCAACTGTACTCTGTTTTTCTATTTTTTTTTGATGCGCAACACTCACATCGGCAAATTATATTATTGTTAGATGCAGCTGCTGATTCAGGGCTACCTAATTTGCATATTTAATTAAATCTTAACCTCAGTATTCCTGGCAGAGAACGAGTAAGAGCTCGTCGACTGAGGTGAGAATTTAGCAAGTTGTAAGACAATGTTTCTGATATAATTAATATTCTTGTTAGATTTATTAATAAGATATCGTTTATTCTTGCCACGTTCATTAAACCTGGCTTGACTCAGGAGTTTGATTCCACCGCGTACGCCCTTCTTTTCCGATGTAATAATCTCTGTTAGTTTCATAATCTTCTGACTCTGATTGAGAATTATCCTCTCGATCCAATGACTGAATTGCATCTTCAAAATCATGTGCTTCCTCTTGGGGCGGACTACCATCTTCAACTTCGCAATCATATTCATCATCGTAATTGGAGTATGAACTTTCTTCCTCCGAATCCAAGAGAAACAATCGAACACGTTCATCGTATATTTTTGAAGTATTTATACGAGTACCTAAAAATTTAATAAATCGATACGGGTACTTCTAAAATAATAAAATGCTGGACAAAACATTAAATAAAAACGAATAAATAACATATAATTACTCATAAACAAAAAAATGTGACTTACGTAAAAAGTTGATCGTATACCCGCGTCGGTCTCACAGACCGATTAGGTCGTAGTAGGCCTACATGACCTGCTCGCACAAATGCATGCCATGTGAAAACCTAAAAGCTAGCCCCAAATCATGCAGCTAGCAGAAAGCGCGAACTCTCAAAATATTTTCCTTGTGAACATGAGATAAATAATAGCTCCTTTGTCCTGGTTTTGTATCTTTTCAGGAATGACGCTCATTATAACTTGTGTCTTTGCTGTATCTCTCTTCGGATACGCCGGCTACTTGGACAAGTGTGAGCCGCCGATCACAGTAAACTTCCCATTGAACACGTGGGTTATATTTCTTACTGATAGGAATAAACGCTTGATGGCAGCTCTTAATCATATAATAATGTATTGGTGTTTTACAGGCTTGGAAAGACATTGAAGGCTTGTATCATGGTTATGATTTATGTAACTCACGCACTCAACTATTGGGTACCATTTGCCACGGTCTACCATTATATGAAGAGGTCGATAGACCCTTCGAAACATATAATGTGGGAGTATATTTATAGAGCAATATTCGTTGCTATTATCGGCTTTACTGCGATTATCTTTCCTACCATTACTGCTTTAATGGGTTTTGTAAGTATTTAATTAGGTATTATTGACAATTCTAGTATTATATATAACTTTAAACGTGTTTTTTACTAACATATTGTTCGTAAGAAACAGGATTCTGACGGGTATTGAAATAATTCAAAAATTATTTCACCATTAGAAGGCTACATTAACCCCAAGTTACATAGGGTATTTTTTTTTATTCCAATAAGTCGCGAGGAATAGCTAGTTTTAAATTAATAAAACAATTTGTTTCCAGCTCGGCGCATTCTGTTTGTCGAATCTTGCGTTCATTTACCCTAATCTGATTTACCTGCTGGTGCATTGGGAACGGCCGGGTCTTGGGCCGTACAGATGGAGGCTATGGGTATCCCTCGTCATGATAATAATTGGAATCTTCTTTTGTATATGTGGGAGTACTGTCAGCGCAATCAATCTTATTAAAGTGGCCATCAATCCTGGCAAAAGATCTGCGTGATATCACGGAAAGTATAGATTTAATTTGTTCATAACAAACGCATCATGATATTGATGTGTTATTTTTGAACTGGGGTCCTACCCAAAGTACTTTTAGGTTGGTGATATCGCTGATGGATTCGACAAAAATGTATAAACATAAATCAACATTGTGTGAGTTTTATTGATGTCTTGTAATTCCGCTAGAGGTGTTGTATAAATCAAATGTAAATGTTGTCGATGTAAAGCCTTGTACGCACTAGGATAGCATTTTAATCGAGTAGCAGGTAGCAAGTATCCGAACAAACGATTTCCTAAACTACTCTACTAAAATGTTGCTGTACGGACACGTTTAGTTACTAAATGACTACTCTAGTGCGTAGGTTTAGGCTTAAACGAGTCCGAACAGAAGTAAATCCTTTGATCGGATAAATGCTACTTGCTACTCGACTAAAATACTATCCTTGTGCGAACAAGTCTTTAAGAAAACTTTTTCGCAAATATTAGTGACAGACCCTTTGTTCCTTTTATAGTTAAATCTGTTTCGTATTCAATCTGTTAGATATTATGACGTAGCATAACAGAAATTAAAAAAGTGCTCGATTGAACTTAATTTGTTAATATTTTTATTTGCTACCCTCATTGTGCAACCAGTAAAATGAGATTTTAGACTTGATGTTTTATTTCATTAAGACACACAGAGCCTACATTCGTCGTTGGCGGTTTTTTAACGCTCTCGTTTAATTCGTCCAGTGCTCAAAATGCAAGTAAAAACGATTTAAAAGCACCGCCGTGTGAACAGATACATTGAAATGCATTTGTTCTATCGACGTTTTTGCGTCGAAAAAACGCCCGTGCGATTGCCAAATAGTGCCAAAAGCGGTGAAGATATACGTGGTAACGGCAGTGCCCCATTAACATCTACTCCTGATGTCATTTTATGATCGTCTCCCTCTAGTGATTCACTACGTATTGTGCTCAGATAGCATCTACTGATAAACAAGAGTTTTTTCTATCCGCTATCAGATTGATATGGGTATTGCGCCAGTGATAACGTGAAAGTGGACTAAAGTTAGGCTCCGGCACTACACTCATCAGATGAAACACGCATTTGCTTCTATTTAACGGTCATCTTGTGTGGTGGTGATATTCCATCGGGCGAGCCGGATCATTCCTGCAGATGTTAGTTATTTATAGAGGAGGATCCCAGAGGCGGCGGACCTCACTTATATTCACAAGCTTAATTTGTATACGATTAGTAGTACTCGTACGTACGATAAGCGAATGGGCAGTTCTGCGCAATCACGCACTGAAGTTAGCTTACATTTACAACGCTGATTTTCACATATAATGCTGAAGGGACTGTAACAATATCCCTTGCAAGGAGACGGCGGCCTCTGGGATCCTCCTCTATAGGGCTCTACCATTTATGTTATCAAATACATATAATAATAAAAAGACAAAGTTATATTTTCATATCATATATTCGCTATAAGGCCTTTTAGGTTAGAATAAGTGCCAGCGATGAATAATAATATACCTACAATTATAACAAAGATATTCTTCCATAAGCGCCATTTATAACTTCCTAGCCCTGGAGCTTCCCAAATGACGAGTAGTTCTATCAACGCTGGAAATATAAATCCCATATTTGACAGGCAGAAGGCTCCAAGCTGCAAAAGAAAGTAAACCATAAGCTTACATTCACACGAACGCTTTTTCAACGCCCGCTAAAAAAGCGTTGAGATGTAACAAACAAACACTTCCATGGATCAGTTCACACGGCGGTGCTTCTAAATTCGCGCAGCGTTGAATGAGCGCTGAACGAACGAAACAAGAGTCATTTTGCAGCGATCGTTAAGCGAAAGCGTTAAAAAAACGCCGACGCTGGCTTTAAAAAAGCGTTCGTGTGTATGTAGACTTGGGATACGCAAATCTGCAATTTTAGTTTCTTAAGTGGCTTTCGCTATATAACCTTAGATTAATGGTGACTCGTACTTGTGTACGAACCTCTATGAGCCAAATCGCTTACGCCTTGTACGCACCTGGATAGTATTTTAGTCGAGTAGTAAGTAGCAAGTATCCAAACTAAGTATTTACTAATCTACTCAAATAAAATGTTGCTGTTCGGACACGTATAAATACTAAATTACTATCCTAGTGCGTCGGTTTAGGCTTAAACGAGTCCGAACAGTAGTAAATCCTTTGTTCGAATACTAGTGCTACAAAGCTTTAATCTTTGTGCCAGGATATTATTTTCTTCGAGTAGCAGTATTTAGTAACTAAACGTGTAAAAACAACAACATTTTAGTAGACTAGATTAGTAAATCTACTGTTCGGATACTTGCTATTCGACTAAAAGAATGTCTTGGTGCGGACAAAGCTTTAGAGACTACCACCGCATATTTGGGTAGTCTTATATTAAAAGGCATTGGGAAAGGCCTATGTCCAACAGTGGGCAGAAAAAGGCTGATGATGATGATGATGATGATGATATTAAAAGGACATTATTGTGGGTTTCATGGGTTATATTGTTGTCTCTGCTTTGTCAAGCGGAATGTAAGGGATAACAATATGACATTACTTACCAAGCCCATCAAGTTTCCTATATTAGGGAAGGCTATAGCGATAGATGTGATTGCTACAATGAACACTGCCCTGTAAACTCTCTCCCAAATCCAGTGTCGCTTTGCATCATGTTTCTTAGACAAATAGAACCAAACAAGATTGAAAGGTGCCCAGAAGTTCAAAGCGAATGTAATGAAAATCATTATCGCCATCAAACATTTTAGGATTGTTGGAAAACTGAAAATAAAAGAGACGAACTTAATAAAAGTTTTTGTACCAGTAGATGAGCATTCATGCCTAAACATAATCAAACTTGACCACCTCGGTATTGCCTAATCTATACTTCTATATCTATACTAATATTATTTATAATAGAGAGAAACAATATATATTGTTATATACTATGTATTGTTGTATGTATTGAAATAACTCAATAACTACTGGGCCGATTTCAAAAATTCTTTCACCATTGGAAAGCTACATTATCCCCGAGCAACATAGGCTAAATTTTTAAATTTCACGCGGACGAAATCGGGAGCAATAGCTAGTCTCTTATATAAAAACACTAAGTTAGCGATACTATGCAAACACTAACAATAGGATACGTAATAACTATTGTGCTCGCCATGTAACGTAACGTTACACCTCGTAACCTTTGTCAG
>QDHC01006368.1:164264-174507 GCA_013186455.1 Papilio dardanus tibullus
TGGCATTATCAGTGATGGAATCGACAAATATGTATGGAACTGACGACATTCGATAAATCATGTGCTTGTCACGTGTGAGACATCGAACGTCATTGCATCAGTTGCACACAGATGTTCGCTATAGAATCGCTTTGTAGCGTATGTACTTTTACTTTGGGTAATCCCCATAATGGCTGAACGGATCTCGATGATAGACACAGATGTTGAATATAAAGAGAACTCAGTATTCCAATGCTCTGTGTTGAATATGTCAGTAAATGTAATTTAGTTCAAGTTTCACTCAATAGTGGTTCTTAAACTCAACTTACCAGCACAAAGAACTTTAGGAAATTGTTTAGGATCTCTCATATTATTCTCAATCGGCAGAGATACTCCAACACCTTCCATACTAAATACAACAATGCCGCAAAACTCGAAGAAACCCAAGGCGTCCTTCCAAGCTGGTACTTCTGATATTTTCGGAGCAACACGTAGACTGTATACGACAGTAGCAATCACACAAGCAACTGTAAAAAAAATATGTTTTATATATTCCTTGTCCAATACCTTGTCCTTATCCCTCTATCATCATCATTATCGCTATGTCCTTATGCTATCTATGTTATTATAAGGTGGCAAAGAAGCAACTAAGATTCACTAAATTAGCGACGGGATCACTTCCAATAGACATCCGCAATATTGATGCGTCTACCTATAATCGAAGGAGTAGACGAGCAGAAATAGTTTCCTTTCCATGCGTCTATTTCTCCGCTAACTCCGATTCTCCTTCTCATCATTTTCATATAAGAAAGTCGTAAAAAGAGGATCGTACCATTTTAAATAACTTAAAGTTCTGTCATCGGAGTTGGTGGTAATATTACATAGTAACTTACTAATGAACACATCAGCTAGCAGTGTGAAAGGTGCCAGATATTTCAACGTAGTTATCATACAAAGAAGTAGTATCGGTAGTAAGAGAGCCAGTACGTATAGTCTCAGTCTATCAATATCCTCCCAGGCGATGTCATCTTTGCTCTCAACCAGTTGCTGGATAGTCTTCGCTATTATTATCTGGTAAACGCAACAAGCGCCGAATAAATCTATGCATATAGTTGCGTCTACCGCGTATCTGGAAAAAAACAAAGTACACTTTATTTGATTCTATTTGCCATTTAAAGGTGATTGAGAATTGAGTTTACAGTTTGTTGGTTCTGTCATATGCCTATCAGTTGTATGGACTTGATATTCAGCAACTCCTTGGGCAGCGCGTATTTTGCGTGACTTAACATATCTTTGAATTTCTTCGCCTGCAGGTTGCAGGTAAGCACATCGTCAAATATCCATATATGAAATACGATAGACGAAGAACACATTGGTACTTGCTGGGATTCGAGCTCAAAACCTGCAGGAATATAAACTAATACCCTGAGCTACTTACGCTCTTATCATATAACCAAATAACCTAACTTTATGGCTTTATTAGACGGAGTTCGCGATAAAACCTGAGATTTTGCTTTGGCGTAAGGCCGTTTTTTAGCCTGACATCAGTCTGATGAAGCCATAAGTTAATAGAAAAATGCTGCATAATACTTCACACAAAGTTAGAAGTACTCATTGTTACTATTTACCTGAAGAGTTTACTATATTTTCTTAATCTAGGAAACGGTCCAACTTCCAACGACGCTTCGGCGACATCTGGGTAGGACATTTCTGATAAATGTAGCCTCTTGTATAAAGTCTGCGCTGATTTTACTAAGATCTGGAAAGAAAAATATGAAGATAACCTTAAAGAAATTAAGAATTAATATTGATAAACTAATGTATTGTTTAAAAGCATATTTTAATATGTAGACAGTGTCCGCTTTATTCCGAAACGAGAATCAGCCTTATTACTGTTGTACTTTCTACATTTGGTACTGGTATATTCATAAAATTTATTTCAAAATACAGAACATCCTTGTTTCCGGTGCTTGTTATGATACATAATTTGGTCCAATGAGACCCCTGGTCTATCTTATTTAGTTCTGAGTGTCCTCCAGCATCGTATAATCGACGACTTATTGGTCTTCGTTTATCGCATTACTTTATATTTTTTTTTCGGAATAAGTGGTTCTAAATCCAAATATATTTTAGGACAAAAATAGGTTAAAAGATGGTGTGGAGGTAACTACACAAAATAATGTTACTTATGTATGTAGTTTCAAATAAAAACGCGTTGATATAAAAAACTTTTACGAGTTGCACGTTAAAGTTTACCAAATTCCGGCGCACCCCAGTTAAACTTGTACGGTGATAATAAGAGATAGCAACATTTATTTTAACTTAGTGAGGAATTTCGTTTCACCAAAGTTATATAGGGGTACAATATTTAGTTCTCAACTTTGTGCATTAGTCAGTAGGAAAGAACTTAATTTAGGTTTCAATAACTTTAACTAAAACAATATCATTAGCGGTTTAAACTATATATCGTACAATTTAAATCAATCCAAAGAATCAATGATACCCCAGCTATTAATTCTGAAAGAAGAAAGTCAATTAAGTCTTCTAATTAATTTTGTTGATGGTCTTATGATGGTGGACGACGATGGAGAGGAATGGCAATTCCACTCATTGTCTTAGAATAAAACGAAATAGCAATAAAGGTGCACACTATCCTACTAATATTATAAATTACGATAGATGTTCGTAGGTATCTCCAGAACGGCTCAACGGATGTCGATGAAATCCACAAATATACAATATAGTTTGGAAGATACACATAGGCTACATAGTTAATTCTCTTTGTTCCGCGCAGGTTGAGTCACGGGCGACAGCTAGATTGAAATATAAGTTCTTACATGTATGCAATAAGTGATGTAAAATCCGAAAACAATTGTGATGAACAGCGACGACCAAAGTCCACATTTCATATAAGCCTCGTGTATGCCCAAAATTCCACCGCCAAGACAACCCTTGATGAGATGACCCGTTGATTCGATAGTACTGGAAATATAAAAGAACAAGTTAAGCAACAAGAGTTAAGTACTAAAGAATGTAAGTAAGAGAGTGAACTCTGATGGAGATTGGAAAAGCATGTCCTTTGCCAACCTAAGGACAGGGACAGGAACAAAAGAGCAAGGACCGATAGACTATCAAGGACTTTCAATTAATACAATAGTTTTTATAACGTCACAAGATGTTTGTATAACCAAGATTATGTTTAAAGATTTTTAAGATAAAGGTATTCTAATAGAAGTCACATTTGTTAAGTATATTTGCGTTTTCCTTGTGTATGATATGAAGTCTGGTAAAACCCACATTGATCAATGGACCGGTATAGCTGTTGATCGCGACTCCATGAAGAAAAAATAGCCTACTTTATTAAGTAATATTGTAGCTTTCTAACGGTGAATGAATTTTTGAAATCGGCCCAGTTGTTTTTGAGTTATTTTCATTTAAACACAAATACAAAATCTTTCCTCTTTATATTGGTATAGGTTTGATACATGTATCGCTGTTAGAACAAAGTATGAAGTTGTAGATAAGTATGCTTACTTAGTAGGTTTTGCTGTACATCTATCTGATATAAAGTCGTATGGATCTTTCTCTGAATGCAAGACGTATTTTGTTTTATTTTCCTCCGGCGGTGGTTGTGGAGGAGGCTTCGGCGACGGTTCGTGGGCATCTCGTTGCGGTTGTGTTTGGTTTACCTGAGGATAAATTTAGAATATTAATATACAATAATCTAATTTATTAATTTACAATTAACATTCAGATTCTATAAGAGACGTCTTCGCTAGTGTACAAAAGTGTTATTTGGGTATTAGTTTTTTTTATAGGAGAAGGGGGCAAACGATCAGCGGATCGCCAAATCATTTGATCCGACGCCCATGGACATCTGCAACGTCAGAGAATTCGAAGATGTGTTCCCGACCTTTTAGGGAGGAGTGAGTTCTTTGTTTACGTCAGGAATCATGAGAAGGAATTCTCATGATTCCTATGGACAAATAAATCCCATGTAACAAGGAGAGCGCTAAGAGTGAATATAAAATACCGGTAGAAGTAGGCCTATGAAGAGATGGATTGCGGAAACATGGTCAATATGGTGACGGCTGAGATACCGGAAGATAAACCGGGGGGACGAAAACCATACGGGAGTGGAGTAAGGACGGGGAGATGATAAACAGAACAGATTCATACAGGACTTTTTATATTACAAAATGGCAAACGAGTAAACTGCCACTGGATTCGCCGAAGTAGCTGCCGCCTATAGGTATTTTTAAAGTGGAAATTCGCGATAAAGTTGATAGCTTGATGTGTCTAGTCTTATTTTTGTGTTATTCATGTCTTATTCTTCGCTGTCGTAAATCTCCACACTTCAAACATTGTTTTATCTTTACGACACATTATCAAGGGGATTAAATCGAATTTTCTTACACTTATGAAATGAGGACTCGTTTATAATTCTAAGGTGTTATAGTACATCCACTTAAATAATTTAAACTGCGGCAGAATTTCTTGTATATATGTGAAATCCACAAACCGGTACTGAACCAGCGTGGTGGACTATGGTCCAGTTAATAACAATGTAGTCTCCTTGCTGTAAAGAGCTGATGATGATGAGGCTAAGACGATCAATTTTGAATTAATTAATTTTGACGAGTGATGTGTTATTACTCCCTTAGATGTCCGACTGGTAAGTCACGGATTTTTGAGTAAAAAATCGTATTTTTTTAGTTGGTGAAGAATCCTGAACGGCTTGACCGATTGCAAAGATAGTTGATTGATGTGCCTGAGTATCATACGGGTGATCGTTTTTTTAATAAACAAATAAAGGACGACACACGGTACACCGTGTCCCGGCCCGGATTTGGCACGCCCCACTGGCTGGGATACGATGAAGTGGAGCCATTCTTTAAGGTTGGAAAAATCATAAATGATAACACCAATCTGGGGTCTCGAGATTTTTGCATTATTGTGCATAAAAAACCTTTTTACATTTTTCCTTAGTCTCTTGGCATATTAAAAACATTTGAATACCGGTTTATAACGTTACACTATATTGAATATTAATTAATCTGTGATTCATAATGCAGAATACTTCTAAATTTGTTATCAAAAACATTTAAGAACATGGAGACCGGACCGGACCGGCACCTCTAATAGCTGTACCTGCTTGAGCTAAAAGCGAACAATTGGTGACCGCTCTGGACAGGCGCTCTCTTGTGTTGGAGGCCAAGACCCACTTTGGGTCGTTGTGCTAGCGGAGTAAGTAAGTAAGTCGCATCTCTATTCGGCCTTATCTAGAGAGCAACAAGCATATCTAACCCGGTGGGCATAAGCGGCAAAAGCCTTTCTCTCTCTGAATCAGACATTCCTGTGGAACTATAATTATCAATTTTTTAATGGTAGTAGATCCCGCAATAGTTCGATCCAAGATGGGCTCTATTTTCCGCAACTCAACGACCAGCATGTATTTTGCTTCACATATATATTTTTCTTTGCCTATATGTGCAGGTTACATCACGTTGTTTTCCTTCAATATTTTTGAGGAGATTGTCCGGTCCGGTCCGGTACGGTGAAATACCACGACCAGACAGAAGACAGATGTGAAATGGAAGCAATCCGTGTTTGGTCTGTTTAGTGCTTCGGTGCTTGAGGTCTAATTTTGATCCATTTTCCAGGACCATTATAAATGTTACTTTTACCCTATCCGCTTTATTCCGAAACGAGAATCAATGTTATTACTATTGTAATTTCTACGTTTGGTACTGGTACATTCAAATAATTTATTCCAAAATATATACATCCTTGTTCCTAGTACTTCTTATGATACATTATTTGGTCCAATGAGACCCCTGGACTATCTTATTTAGTTCGGAGGGTCCTCTAGTATTTATTGGTCATCTTTTATAGCAGTACTTGATACATTTTTTCGGAATAAGGGGGTAAATGTTTAAGGCTGTTAATGTGTAATTATTTTATTAATTTTTGTATCAATTACTTACGTGATTCGTATTCATTTCCATCATAATTTGCACAACACTAGAACACTTGTAAATACATCGGAGGCTGTCTTTTGACTGTAATGAACGAACGGCGCCTACATTCGACACGACCTTGTAGGTACAATCGTGATGTTAAGTGTTAGTGAGAAATTAAATACAAAAAGTCTTTTAATTTTATTTTAAGAATTCAGTTGTAACGTCTTTGAAACCGGTTTTATAAGTTAGTGACTATATTTTTATTTTTATGGTTGAATTAAGGAAACATACGGTTGTGTGTGAATCATTTGATTATTGATATTTTGGTTCAAAGGCAAAGGACGATCAAATACATTTATTTAAACAAAATTCAATTTAGATCCTATTATTACAAATAATTAAATGTTTTTATTATAAAATGAATTATTTAGACAACATAGTATGTACGTAATATACTTATTTGTATCCAAATTAGTTATTTGGCTCTACAGCATGGAGGATGGATTCCCCATTGATACTGAGCATTGGTCGTAAATGCGTCTCAGACAATGTCTTATTAACAAAATAAGTTATGTTAACTCTTTTATTTTTACTTCTGTTTTTACTAAGGTTAAAAAAAGGTTAAAGGTTTCGACCCATGATGGGCTCCATTTTCTGCAACTCCACGACTAGCGCGTATTTCGCGTTAATACACATATCTTTGAATTTCTTCGCCGATATGTGCAGGTTGCATCACGATGTTTTCCTTCACCTAAAAGCGTCGGTAAATATGTACATATGAAAATCAAAAATCACATTGGTACATGGCGGGATTCGAACTCCGGACCTGCAGTTTACAAGTCAAGAGCTAAACCCCTGAGCCACCGACGCTCTTCTGTTTTTACTAACATAGTTATAGTATTCACACTAACATGGGTCACTGTTAAAGTCTGTAATGGTTCGACAAATAAATTAAATTAATATTATTTAGTTTCGATTTCATACTAGATGGCGCTGTGCGGTGTACGTACGCACTATCGTTTTATTGTTATATTTTAATGTGGTTGCGATCAACGTTGAATTAACGACTCATCCAACCCCGCCGTTTGTTGTCATTTGACATCTTAACCTTCGGGCGGCTTTATTTTTGGGAATCCTGTAGTCACACTAACACTTTATGGATGTAACTTTTCCGAAATAAAGATTTTTTATTAAACTTTTGAGTTGCAAATGTTCATGTAAGCGATACTGTTCTTGATTGTACTTTGTCGTGAAGAACAAAATATTTTCGGTCCTGTATCATTGACGCTTATCAGCGCTATTTATATTGTCTTTAGAAAATACATAGTTGTTTATTACTATGGACTCTCTCATTTTATAGCCATTTTTATATTACTAACATAGTTTTTTATGAATGAACTAGCGACCCGCCCCGGCTACGCACGGGTGCAATGTGCAGAAAAACTGTGAACGCTGTATATAACGTAATAATAGGGTCGCTCTTGCTGTGCGTCTCCTCCTCCGAAGATTAAGGGTAGGCAACACATCTGCAATTGCAGATGTTTATGGGCAGCCTTCACTATTTCAGTGACTCCAGGTGGCCGCTTGCTCGTTTGCCACTTTGTAATATAAAAAAAACATGCGTTAAGTGTTAAAACTCTGTATTTAAACTATATGGTTATGGTCAAGAGTGTAAGTAAAATAAACTTGAAAGTAAAAAAATACTTTTTGCATCTGTATTGATTTGAATGAGTACATTCAGCGAGCTGTTAATATCAGCCACTTAAGAGTATTGAGCATCACCGTGCATTCACACGGACGCCTTTTTAACGTCGGTGTTGGCGCTTTTTTAACGCCTTCGCTCATACGATTGCTGTAAAATGAGTCTTGTTTCGTTAGTCCAGCGCTCAAAATCCAACCCTGCGCGATAAAAGCGCCGCCGTGTGACTATACACATCCAAATGCATTTTCTCTATCTTAACGCTTTTTAGCTTGTTTTTTTTTAATATAAAGTGGCAAACAAGCAAGCGGCCACCTGGATCGCTGAAATAGCGAAGCGACCGCTGCCCATAGACATTTGCAATTACAGTTGCGTGGTCTACCCTTAATATTCGGTGGGGGATACGCACAGTAAGAGGATCATTCCTCTCCCTATGCGTCCCCTCCCCTGCAAAATTCACTTCCCTTTCCCATCACTTCATTATAGGAATAGGATAGGAAGAAAAAATGGATTAAAATTAGTCCTTCTGCGCACTCAGCAGAAGAAACATAGAATTGCTTCCATTTGACGCCTGTCTTCTGTGTGGTCGTGGTATTTCACCGGGCGATCTGGACAATTTGTGCGAATATGTGGGCTCTACCACTGTCAAAAAACTGTGTGTTCACTAAATTGAAAGCGCTCGTGTGTATGACAGGTTACTTTGTATTGATTCCTCAATTCGTCGAGTGTTGAACGTTTATTGTATCAATGAGGTATCATTAAGTGACAAGTAGACAGTGTATGGTGCGATTGTTCACGGAATTTTTTCTAATCTATGTCTTTCATCGAGATTCGTTAAGACATTCTCTGTCCCTATATCCCTATGTATGCTTAAATCTTTAAAACTACGTGACGGATTTTGATGAGGTTTTTTTAATAGATAGAGTGATTGAAGAGGAAGGTTTATAACTAGCGACCTGCCTCGGCTTTGCACGGTTGTATTTCGTATCAGCATTACACCCGTGCGAAACCAGTGGGTTGCTAGTTAAACATATAAACCTTCCGCTTTAATCACTCTATTACAAAAAAATCGCATCAAAATCAGTTGCGTAGTTTTAAAGATATAAGCATACATAGGGATATAGGGACAGAGAAAGCGACTTTGTTTTATACTATGTAGTGATTAAGATTAATAATGAGTAAGCAATAAGCCTAAATACTTACTCGTAACATAAACTACATACATTTTTATCTCTGCCAATGAGCCATTGCGCTAAATAAAAAGGCATTTGACCGAAATATGCATAACTCGAATCGTTTAAGAACCAATTACGTCTTAATGTGTGCATTTGAGGACATTGTTTTCATTTTAAAATCGGTATAAACACTTCGACCTTCATTTTAATTGAATACCATAAGTGTCCAAATAAGGCTCTTCGTACACAAGACTAGCAAATCTGTGATTTTACTTTCCAAGTATCTTAGGCAATACAATTTGATAGAACATGTATGGGCATGTGGTATATTATGAGTGAAACTTTAGCATGCAAATACTTTCGCCAGTCGCGTGTTACCGATTTGCGCGTTTTCAACGCGCGCTAAATAAGCGTTGAGACAGACAGAAATGCATTTCCATGTATCTGTTCACACGAAGGTGCTTTAAAATTTTTATTGCGCAGGCGTTGGATTTTGAGCGCTAGAAAGGAAACAAGAGTCATTTTCGATAGCATGAGCGAAGGCGTTAAAAAAGCGTCCGTGTGAATGCAAGCTAAAAGTAACTTTAAACTTTCGTGATTTTTACTAACATATTGTTCGTAAGGAACGGGATTCTTACCACGATTTAGCTGATTGAGCTCCCGATATTTCGGCACAGTTGCATGCGCCATGGTCACGGGCTGACTGCCCATGTATGAGTAAGCTTAAAGTAGTTCAATTTTAAGTACTTAGTGTTAATACTTTTTTGCTTGATTCCCTGAGTATTAGTGCATTTTATTAATAAGTTTCCAAAATGTCTTACGAGCCGGATTAAATGTTACAGCGGGCCGGTTGTTGTCCACATGTCATAGGTTTTTTTTAATTCTTTCTATCCTGTTGCTTATGCAGGATTCTTGATATCTTGACGTTAGCAACAATGTTGTAGGTCGACAAGGATATTATGGCACTCGGAAAATATGTGAACTAACAATGTCATCTTGACAGCGTCACATTTTAACCAATCAGGGAAAGGCAGCTGAGGGAATTTGAAAGAACTTAGGAAATTTTTACCTATCGTTGTCCCTAAAACTTTGTAGGCGCCCCCCGTGTGAATGTCAGAAAAGTGCCATAATATCCTTGTAAGACTATATTTATTTTTGCATATATTGCATGTCGTAGAGGTTCGTATATAGGAATACAATACCGACATTGGGTAGGTAACTTGGAGACTAAAGTCGCATAGTGTAGCTTTGTTTACGAAGGGCCTATCCGTCGCAATGAACTTGGTCTATATTACATTTCACATTAGTTAATGGTTGAATATTTATCATGTCACTCTACTTATTTACGACTTCTGACGCAATGATGAATTAATTTTGAGTTCTTGCGTTGCGGCGAGCACTGGCCAGTACAGGCCCACTCCATGCTC
>QDHC01006368.1:180061-203150 GCA_013186455.1 Papilio dardanus tibullus
GAGGACATACAAAAAACTGTAATCTCTTTATATAGAATTAAACATTTCTTTAGTCGACCAAAACCATGGCCATATTGACCATGTTACGCGCCTGGGTGCGTAATTCAGTTGGGCGCCTCACTTTTTATCTATGGGCATTGGCTGGCGTCCTTCAAGGTCCGGCGCCCCGCACCTCGGGTAAATACGGCCCTGACTAGATTACAACTTAAACTGTAAATTGCAGGAAAATAACGTAGACGTTTTGATTTGATAATTTGTGGCAAACGAGCAAGCGGCCATTAGGACTCGCTGAAATAGCGATGCGACCGCTGCCCATTGACATCTGCAATCACAGATGCGTTGCCTACCCTTAATCTTCGGTGGTGGAGATGCACAGTAAGAGGATAATTTCTCTCTCTATGCGTCCCTTCCTCACTTCCTGATAGGAAAAGGATCGGAAGGAATAAAATTACGCCTCTAAAATATTTACCGTTTGACGGCTTGGCATTTTGAATTTTTAGTAAGCAGGATTTCAATCAACTAAATTGTAAATAGGTCTGTATTGATATAAACAAACATGTTGTATCCATGATTTATATGTATAACTTTAATAATTTCGTTATATCATTGAATATATTTTTATTTAATTAATTTATATCGGCAAACCATAATCGCATGTAACTGACAGTTTGACAGCAAAGAGTTAACTGATAGATTTAATTTTTAAAATGATTTTCAAGCATAAAGAAGCGTTCTTATTTTATGTTTAGTCTGATGGTAAAAATGACCATTGTTTTTAAAGAATAAATTACAACTGAACTTAAACTAAAATGTTGATAGTTTATGCAGAACAAATAGAGAAAGAAAAATATCTAAATTATAAAAATCTTATTTAGATATCAGCTTTATTCCGAAACGAGAATCAGCGTTATTACTGTTGTACATTCTACGTTTGGTACTGGTACATTCATAAAATTTATTCCAAAATACAGAACAACTTTGTTCCTGGTACTTCTTATGATACATAATTTGGTCCAATGAAATCCCTGGTCTATCTTATTTAGTTCCGAGTGTCCTCCAGTATCGTATAATCGACGACTTATTGGTCCTCGTTTATCGCAATACTTTACTTATACATTTTTTCGAAATAAAGGAGGTAAAGCTCCGTATTATGTATGAAGAACACATAAAACTAGGAAGTAATAGCGGTCCTTCCAATTAAACTTACCTAATTACCCGAAACACTAATTAAAGCAATAAACCTAAAACCGAATACGAAATCTAAAAACAATAATAAAGGACTAATTAACGATTTGATTAAAATCACTAGAGCGATAAGTTATACCGAGAAATTGTTCACTCTACAAGTGGCGGCCAAAGTGAACATCTTAAAAATGATGGCTTTGGTGATTATAGCAGCTCAAATCCTATGTACTTTCATAATTAGTGTAAGTTTTATTCATGCTTGTTTTAAACTATAATAATAGATGTCATGACTAACATATTGTTCGTAAGAAACGGGATTCTTACCACGATTTTGCTGTTTAAGCTGATTGAGAAAAAAGGTGGAAAATAGCTATGTTTAACATTCTCAACGCACCACTTTAGTCAGCCCGTGACCATGGCACATGCAACTGTGCCGAAATATCGGGAGCTTAAACAGCAAAATCGTGATAAGAATCCCGTTTCTTACGAACAATATGTTAGTAAAAATCACGAAAGTTTAAAGTCAGATGTCAATACTACCCCGCTCTGGGTTAGCGTGGTTGACTACGGCCTCTTAGGGTAGGCTTCGCTTCCCTGGGTAGGGACATATAGTGAGCTGGTGATGACACACTTGCTCCAATATTGTTGTCTATCTGGTCTTTTAAAAGAGAAAAAGAGGTATGGGAATATGTTTTTCCATGTGTGGCGATGGTGGAAACTAATTTAGATATTGCTCGATATTTAATTTTTATTGTTTTCTGAAGTTTTCTACATTCAGATTGAGTTGGTTTCTTAAATTAACTATTTCTAGATAGGCAAGAAGCTGTAACACTAAGATTGATTAGTATAATATATTTATCGTTTCCAGTGCAATGGAGTTAACTCAGAAATGACAAGTCTATTAAGTCGTCTTTACAAAAGTGCCGGTCAGAATAACAAGCCGTTAGTACTTGTTATTGATAGAAATCAACATCAAAAATATCCTTTGAAAGCAAATGATTTGTTACAATCTAGCGATGAAAGCGAAGGTGGCGTTCCTGCTATCTTCTTGATTAAGAAATTTGTAAGTCTTTTTAAGTCGATTATCATTTTAGAGGTCTCGTTGGACACATTATGCATTTTGTAATTATACCGTAATCTTCTAACCACAGTTTTTTGATATGAATTGAGTCAAAGTGATACTTTTCCTTGAAATTTTGAGTTCAAAGTCTTAAAATATCCTTTTCATTTCAATAGTTAAACCATGTAATATTAAATTGAGCTTAGAGGAGTAATCTTGTTAAACAATTTTAATAATCTTACTTAATGATTTTTTTTAATCTTACTTAATACATTAGCAGCACATACAGTGCTTAAAAACTAGCACAAGTATTAAAAAAAGCTTATTTGCAAACTGTTATACACAGGACGAAAGTGTCCAGCGTCCTCGCATAACTTAAGTGTTTTTTTAAGCGTTCACAGCCTCAAAGACCAAAAGCAACCGGACAAGAACACAAAAGTAAATTGTACCGAGGACAATATAAAACTAAAACCAACTTGCAAAAGTACAAAGGTAACAAAGGTAAATTAAGAGTGTACGGAACCACACCATCACCAGTTCTCAAATCACTACTACGTTATAAAAACGAAGTTAATTGCCAAGCTAATAACGAATGTCAACAGGAATGCGAAGATAATTATTCAGGATCACAGCTTAATAATTGTGAGAATAATTGCGATGATGATTTCGAATGTGAACCAGAAGAAGATGATGATGATTGTGGTTCAGAAAGTAATGGTTGTGATCAGAATCCGAGTACGAGAGGTGAAATTTTAGTTACATCGAGACCAACTTGTACGAGATGTTGAACAGCTATTAACAGCCAATCACTTTAAATAAATGCAAATTACGAATTATATGTTCTTTATTTAATACCTACTAGCGTCCCGCCCCGGCTTCGCACGGGTGCAAAACTGATACTAAATACACTACAGAAAAACTGTGAACATTGTATATAATTGCAGTGAATAACTTCTTTCTGCCAGTAGGTCTTGAGAAATCTAATAAATCCCCTTCGGAAGATGAAGACGTTAAATGTTATTTATTAATTAAATTATTATAATAATCTAAGCTTTATTAACAATGTTATCAAAGGCACTTTCAAAGACAATTTCCTAAAGCATTTCCATGAAGATTCTCGCATCGAAGAATCTCTTTGACGTAGATTAAAGATATTTAACTAAGGTGACATTTTGCTAATATTTTCTAAACTAAACGCAAATACTCTTTTGTTAGAAATGTATTAGGCTTACATTTGTTAAATTAAATAATATTCCATGATTTTTTTGATATACATACTAAAAAATTATGAAGGTCTTTCAACCAGAGACCATTTTTACGAGTACAAGCTATATTTAGCAAGCAACGATCGAAGCAAATAGTTTCAATAGTTCTTGTGGTTCTATGTTTGGAATTGGGCAAGGTCTATATCCAGCAGTGGACAGAAAGAGGCTGATGATGATGAAGTCGTTTTTATAATAGCTCTCTTTAATTCTCTGTTTTTGAAATGTGGAATTTTAATTATCAGTTCAATGACTCCAAAGAACATTTTTTTTCTATTTATTACTAGCGACCCGCCCAGGCTTTGCACGGGTGTATATCGGTATAATTCTGATACTAAATACTGCAGCGTTTGCAATATAAGCGCTAAAAATATGTTAATTTACAACATCATATTAAAAACCTATAAATTATCAGTATTACTCTACTATATTGTGAATGTATTATACATGAAAACCTTCCTTATGAATCATTCTATTTAATAAAAAAACTCCGCATCAAAATCCGTTGCGTAGTTTTAAAGATTCAAGCATATATAGGGACAAACATGAAAAAGCGTTGTTGTTTTATACTATGTAAGGATAAGGATAAGGATATTACAAATTATTATCTGAATCAAATAATCGATTTAATTAAAAATGTTTAGCTTAAATAATATATTTTATTAAGGGTCGATTATTTGTTTCGGTTATCCTCCTATCACCATTGCGGTGGCATTGTTCTTCCGCATTTTGGCTTTTTACATTTTTTCTTCTCCTCCACCTCGCATACTATGTAAATATCGATTTTTATAATGCACTTCTTAACGCATTGGTTTTTCCTCTTTCTTGGACATTTCTTCTTACATTTATCAAGTTTGTTGCATCGGGATCTCAAAATTGGTTCAAGAATTTCTTTAGTTTGCTTTATTGCTGTTGCCGTTTTTTTATCCATTGGTTGATTTTCGGTCGTCTAAAATATAAGATAGATTTCAACATTATACTATTAAAGAATGGCCACAGACCTATGGACTTTGGTCTACTTCTCAACAACAACAAGCCCTATGCCGTTGGAGACGTCTTTGCTTATACTTTATTTTTAGTAGAATAGATGTAAGTCTGCTCTAAGTAGAAACTTTATTGACTTTGCTATTATTTTTGACAATAACTCGATAAACCCATATGCTACACATTTACCGCCATACACAAAATAAAGTATTAGCAAAGACCTTTCCAACGACATATGGTTTGTTCCTGTTGAGTAGGAAGACCAGATCGCGCATTCTCCATTTGTGTAAACTAGGAGTATTATGTTCACAAGTGTTCTTAATTATTTTTATCTTACACGTAGCATTTGGTATAGAAAATACGCTTCATCGTCTTTCGGTGTTAGATCTTCTGTTTCATCTTCTTGGGAACTATCCTCGCTGTATTCATTCGATATATCATCGTCAGACGTTCTAAACTTTGCTTCTGGTTTGAAAAGTATAATAAGAAGATCCTTGGGATGGTAATTTATTGGTTTACTTAATTCGGATGCAATGTGTCGACCAGCATTGACAGTCTGTAAAAAATAGACGTGAAATCAACTAATGGTTTACCATAGCAGGTAATGTTTCTAATGCATGTTTCTAATGGTCGACGAGGTCTAAAAATCGACCTTAGTACCAAGGTATTTTGTACCAACAGGCAAAAGCAAAAGATAGGCCCCTTTTTCACAATAGTCTGCTAATTTAAAGCATTCTTAATTCTCACTCTATCTTCTTCTATTGGCCTAAGTCAGGATGAAAAATAACACTCTGTAGCAGCTGTTTTAGGTTAGCGGACCATTATGAATAAAGAAGCCTATCTTAAAAGTAGGTCATTTGGCTATGGGGTCTGAGGGGTCCAAAATAGTTTGGGGATCCCTGATCTAAACAAATTAAAGTTAGTGTTAAAAGCTTCCAAATATCATTAGAGCTTGTATCAGTCGTTGTTATTTCTGCTATCTGATAAATTATCGTTTATAGGGATTAAGTATTTAGTAGTAACTAAACGTGAAGAAAGCTGGGTAAAATTGAGGAATTTAAATTCTCCGAATGTCACCAAACAGGAGGAACTGTTAAGTTGCGAACAACTATTCCAAACTAGCTCGAACAAAATCTGACGCCTTTGCGAGTTTCGGTCACAGATGGTACTTTCTCTTTGCTTTTATCTGTTCGGGAATGTTCGAGATTGCGCCCGACACCTTTTTTTATCATAACTGGTATAGCAGTTTCCTCAACTTTTCTATGCAGATTATTTACATTGTTACTTCGAGGAAGTTCGCACGAAAGATTTCGGAAACTCATCGGCGTTACGTCGTCAAATTAGATTGAACTCATTTTAATATAAAAGTCACGATTTACTTAACTTTTCAACTTCCAAAATAAGCTATGAATTTATCACAAAGACTTATATATCGGATTTATATTCGATAATAAAATTTCTAATACAATGTTTAAGAATATTTTAAGCATCGAGTTTTTAAAATCTTTGAAAATATATCCGATCCAACGGATCATTTATTTATTAATTTATTACGGTACGCCAATTGCATGTTCTACAAACTTCAGCAGGGTAGACACTATACAAATAATAGAATAACAAACAGAAGAACAAACAGATGACAAGCGTACACAAGACTCACAAGAAAGGTTTAAATATTATGAGGTTAAGGAGAGATTAAAGATTTTAATATCATACTATCGATCATGATTTCTTTGGTCTTCCTCTAACTTTATATCCGTCCATGTTCAATATCATTTCTTTAATTATGTGTTCAAAATTATTGTTATAAAACAACTTACATAAGCTGCAATTAATAATATTATCAGTGTATATTTTCCAACCACGCAGCGTCGCATGACGAACAAAATCAGTTTATGTTTTCCTTTCCTTAATGCACGAATTGATTTAATTTACTAAATGGCTCGTATGATTCAGCAATAAATGAAAAACGTATTAATTTTTTTTATAGCCCATTTAATAAAATGCTTTAACCTTCCTGACAATGATGATAATGAAATTTTAAAACATTAAAAGGAAAATTAACTTTGTTTACGTTTAATGAAGGTAATTAAAATATTAGTAGTATTACAAATGGGTTATTTTCACAGTGGTATAGCCCGCTCTAACATCTTCGCACGAATTGTCCGGCTCGCCCGGTGAAATATCACGACCACACAAAAGACAGGGGTCAAATGGAATCAATTCTGTGTTTCGTCTGTTGAGTGTGGCGCCGGAGACCTATTTTAATCCACTTTCCCTTCCTATCCTTTTCTTATAAGGAAAGGACGCATAGGAATAGGAATTATCCTCTTGCTGTGCGTCTCCTCCTCCGTAGAATAAGGGTAGGCAACGCATCTGCCATTGCAGATGTCTATGGTCAGCTCGCTATTACAGCGAGTCCAGGAGGCCGCTTGCTCGTTTGCTACTTTGGAATATATCAAAAAAAAAGCTGAACGGATTCTGATGAAATTTTCGTAGATGTAGAAAATAGTCTCGAACAACACATTCAGCACACCGTATGTTGTATATTTCAGAATTTGGGCGCTAGGTGGCACTGTGAGCGTACACGTTTTGAGTTTAGTATAGTGCTATGTTTATGCATGAAGTTTTCAAAGTGCATACGAGATGGATATGAAGTGGGTTCAATTTATGCAACGCATTTTAAAACAATATTGTTCAAATCTTAGGTTAAATTTAATCATTTTTACCAAAGATATATTATACTGTAGATGGAACACTCGAAGCCTAAAACTGAGGCATTTTCTTTGACCTACGGAGGTCAAACATAGGGCGATTTCCCCTGGTGTTGAGACTATTTTTGTTTTATGGTTGTTATACATTTTTAATTAGCTTTTTAAAAATGTCTCGATTAATTATAATATTAAACTTTAGTAAATACTATGAAATAAAATTTAAATTTGAGAAAAGAGGTTACATTCGGTCGAGTTTTTATGTCGGCAAATGTAATTTAGAGGTTAACACTAAGGGAAATCTCCCTACGTTTGACCTCCGGAGGTCAAAGGAAATGCCTCACTTTTAGGCTTCCAGTGTTCCATCTTATAATAATATAATATATCTTTGGTTCCATCTATATAATATATCTTTGCTTACTATGTTTTATTTAGTTTAGCATAGATCTTTAATTATCATTGATTGTTTATTGAGAATTTGTTAAGTGTATTCTTTAACCATTTTACTCTTTTAAATAACACCTTTATGTATTAAAATTTCCGAGTGACTTTCACACTTTACGATTTTCTGATTTGCGGCTTCATTTCTGACTTGCGTGAGTTTTAAATACAAGAATCCTTCGTCCCATTCGAAACGATATTATGTCGCTCCGTCGCCTTCAAATGTGTTAATTTAACTCGTTTATCTCTTTTGATGTATCTCAAATTATATTTATATATTTTTTAAGACCGGTGTAATACAGAGGGAAGTTTTTTTTTATGTTATAAAGTGGCAAACGAGCAATTGGTCACCTGGACTTGCTGAAATAGCAAAGCGACCGCTGCCCATAGACATCTGCAATTGCAGATGCGTTGCCTACCCTTAATCTTCGGAGGAGGAGTCGCACAGCGAGTGGATAATTTCTCTTCCTATTCGTCCCCTACCCTGGAAAATCCACTTATGTAACAAGGAGAGCTTTAAGTATGAATGTGGTACACCGGTAGAGGTAGACCTAGGAAGAGATGGATTGCGTTAAAGGTGATATGATAAACAAGGGTGTGACGACTGCGATGATGAAACTTGGAGGACAAAAACCTGGCGCGGATACTAAGGGAGTATGATGAGGTAGTGATGATGTAAATCATCATGCAGAAGTTATATTAACAAATGTTTCCTAATAAATTAGTTGATTGAATATAAAATTATTATGTACTAACTGTTGTTCGCGACTTCGTATGCGTATAATTTAAAAAAATTAGCCTTTGTTTTCTTTTATTTTCCGCAACTCAACGACTAGCGCGTATTTTGCGTGACCTCACACATATCTTTGAATTTCTTCGCCGATATACGCATCACGATGTTTTCCTTCACCGTAAGAGCGTCGGGTAAATATGTACACATGAAAATCGAAGAACATAGTTTTTGAGTTATTTCAATACATATAAAAATACAAATCATTCCTCTTTATAATATTAGTATAGATAAACAATTAACCAATTAATAATTTAACATAAATTTCTGATCACAGAACTAATTGAATGAATTATTAATGTGTTGTATTCGCTAATTATGATGCATAATTTATTTACAGGTAATGTGTAAAGATTATAAAATAATACGATATTATTAAAATATATCCAAGTAATAAACTGTCGAGGTATTCATTATTTTTAATAACTAGCTGTTGTGCACGACTTCGTACATGTGGAATTAAATAATATAGCCTATGTTACTCGGGGATAATGTAGCTTTCTATGAGTGAAAGATTTTTTGAAATCGGCCCAGTAGTTTTTGAGTTATTGCAATACATACAAAAATACAACGTTTCTTTCTTTATAATATTAAGTAGAGATAATATAAATTATAGCCTATGTTACTCCGGGATAATGTAGCTTTCTTATAGTGAAAGAATATTTCAAATAGGTTCAATAGTTTCAGGGCCTATTCAATAAGAACAAAACAAAACTTTCTTCTTTTAATCATTGTTTTTTTTTTAAACCCAATTTTCAGACATTCGCCTTAAGCCGCCTACAGACAGTAACTGTACAGTTCAACTGTGCAGTTAATACTGAAGGTCTGCAGCCGGGTTTACGATTCCGAATCCCTTTTGAACGATGTTTGATTCGCGACGAGTTACACGCTACGAACTAACGAACTGCTAGAGAAAAGAGAAAAATTGTACCTGTAATATACCGATATGGATCTGCACAGGTAGCTGTAATGACACCATGCTTATACTTAAAGCAGGACTGTCCTGGTAATAAACTTTACACAGAACTCGGACAGTCGGGTTAGCCAAAGTATCTTTCGCGATATCGCTGATAGAATCGACAAAGATATATGAAAATCACAATCATATTCGATAAGTCACGTGCTTGTGACGTGTGAGATATCGAACGTCATTGTCAGTTCTATATATTTTTGATGTTCGCTATTGAATCGCTTTGTAGCGCATTTACTTTGGGTAAGGAAGTTTGTGGAATAAGCAAAGCTAATATAGAAATCGAATGTAAATGGAAGCAAGGAATTCAGGACGGTTACCCAAATTAAACTCGCTACAAAGCGAATCTACAGCGATTGTCAGAAATGTATGAAACTGATATTGACGTTCGATATCTCACACGTGACAATCACATTATTTTATCGAATGTCAATGTCAGTTTCATACATTTTTGTCGATTTCATCAGCGATATGGCCGCTCGTTAAGTAGCCCCGCTGCCTTGTTATCCTATATTTCAAAGTAAATTATAAAATATTATTTAAAATATTCCATTTTAATTCTCCATTTGATTATAAATAATTAAAAGTGCTCCAGAATTTTGCCGAATGTTTTGTTTTTCCTTTTTCAAATTACCAAACACATGGTCACCCGTTTCAGGACCGGCCGGCAAACGATTGCAATAGAGCAAACAACGGCTCGGACAAATAAAGCATTGTGGAGTTTTGTACACAACTGTACTCGAGTTTGCTTCTGCAAAGTTTTATATGTGCTTAGCTGATGTATGAAATTAATGACTACATTTAAATTGAAAACTTGTGATTTTTAAAAAAACATTTTTAACTAAATGTTAGGAATTGAAAGTATAACAGTGGTAGAGCCCGCTTTAACATCTTCGCACGAGTTGTCCGGCTCGCCCGGTGATATCACGACCACACAGAAGACAGCCGTTAAATGGAAGCTATTCCGTGTTTGGTGTGATCAGTGTGATGCCGGAGGCATAATTTCTGTCCACTTTCCCTTTCAATCCGTTTATTAAGGGGACTTAAAAGAAGAGGAACTATCCTCTTGCTGCCCACAGGAGGAGGACAGGAGACCCATCTCCTCCTTCGTAGATTAAGGGTAGGCAAAGCATCTTCAATTGCAGATGTCTGTGGGCAGCAGTCGCTTCGCTATTTCAGCGAATCCTTTTTAGACATACAGGCACATAGGACATAAAAAACGACTTTGTTTTATTATATATTATGTAGTCTTAGGAGAATTCTTTTTCGTTATACCAAAAGCATTATATTCAAGTTACAAATAAGTTAACGCTATAAATAGTATCAAGAAGCGGCCCACTCGCAAACATAAATCTAACTTAACCCGACTTAACTCCGCAACGCCCCCTACACTACAACTTGCACTAACTTGGATGCTTCTATATCGACAAATATATAGAAATTATGTACTTATACTAGCTGTTACTCGAGACTTCGTCTGCGCTGAAATAATAAATATATTCTGTGTTATTCGGGTTGAATTTTGGGACACGCTGTATATAGTACGACCCATGATGGGCTCCATTTTCCGCAACTCCACGACTAGCTCGTATTTTGCGTGATTTCACATATATCTTTGAATTTCTTTGCCGATGTGTGCAGACATCACGATATTTTCCTGCACTATAAGAGGGTCGGTAACTAGCGGTAATTGTTATTATTATTTGTTTGTTTTTCATTCCCAATTATTAACGGTTAAGTAATAAAAACGTGTGTTAAATAGCATTGTGCAAATATTCTTGGTCTAACGATGTCTGGTTTTTGTAGGCACTAGACAGTTTTTAATCTATATTGTGAAAGGTCAGTAGTCAAGTCAGTCGGTGTCGAATGACATTTGGCGAGGGTGACGGGAGTTATATGCAACTGGTGAAATTCCAAATCTGATAATCCTAAAAATGTCTAATCATTTGGTTAAGTATTTTTGTTTTTTTTTAAAGAAAAAGGGGCAAACGAGCAGCGGGAACACTGAGGTGATCAACGACGCCCACGGACATCTGTAATACCAGAGGAACAACAGAGGCGTTGCCTGTGATAATAACGTAGGTACATATTTTATTCCTAGAGGTTTCTATAGTTTTATTGATTACTTTAAAATATTTACCCGACCCTCTTACGGTGAAGGAAAACATCGTGATGTCTGCACATATCGGCGAAGAAATTCAAAGATATGTGTGAAGTCACGCAAAATACGCGCTTGTCGTGGGACTGCCGGAAATGGAGCCCATTATGGGTCGAACTATACATACTACTACGGTAAAATCTATACTTAATATTATAAAGAGAGAAACTTTGTATTTTTGAATTTTTGTATATTTGTATGTAATGAAATAACTCCAGAACTACTGGGCCGATTTCAAAAATTCTTTCACCATTAGAGAGCTACATTATCCGCGAGTACATAGGCTATATTATTTAATTCCACGGTGATGAAGTCGCGCACAACGGCTAGTAAGGGTTAACTTTAAAAAAAATCTATGTCCTTAAACTTAAACTGATTGTATATTTCTCTCTTTATTGCTACGAATCTTGACTCTCTCATGTAACAAAATATTCATAACGTACGTTCAAGAAAACTTTAGCATTTCATATAATTATCAAAATTTAAAACGAAGAATCGTTTTGAAGGTTTTTTTTTAATAAATTAACCCCAAATAAACTGGCCAACTTGTATATTTTATAGTTTGCCTGCGACACGCGACCCTTGCGTAGCGGAGCCCTTTTTAATTCATGGCTTTGCAGGGAGCGTGAGGGGGAAAATTTTTTCATTATACCTACAAGAATCGTCTTCGAAATTAGCAGTTTTTTTGTGAAAGATTTTTATAAAGAAAATTGAATTTGCGAATCAAATTTTATACGTTATGCTTCATTATACGTTGTCTGTTATAAATTGATCGTAAAATTCTGCCTATATTAAGACACGGGGTACAAATCGGTTATGAAATATAATGTATATTTTATATCGATAGACATAGAAAGGTTGAGTCTTTCAAAGACTCTACCGTTCTATGTCTACACATGCATAGTTTGAGGTGGAAATCAGATGTAGGAAGGCGTTAGGTGTGTGGGCGATCGCCCAAGGCTTCGCACTTATGCTTTGTACGCACCAGGACAATATTTTAGTCGAGTAACAAGTCATTTAGTAACTAAACTTTAGTAGAGTAGATAAGTATATCCTTTGTTCGGATACTTGCTACTTGCTACTGGACTAAAATATTATCCTAAGGCGAACCAGGCTTTAGGGGGTGTCGGGCCTTCAAGTTGGAACTTCAAGTGCGAAGCCCCAAGAAGTTATAGCCTTAGGTAGTTCACTTTTCATAATTCTGTTTTATACATAATGGTCAATGACTTTAGAGCCTCAAGGAGGAAAATTCGCCCGCACAAAAAGCACTTGCTCAACCACTAGTGGGTTGTGAATATAAATATTTTGGTAATCCAAACTCACCACCTAATTTATTTATTATTTCCTATCAAATTGTTAAAAAAGCCGTCGATTTCTGTTTCAATAGTAAACATTCCTAAAAGCCTCGTCTTCCGCACTAAAACCATGTGCGCACCAAGATAGTATTGTAGTCGAGTAGCAAGTGGCAAGTACCTGAACAAAGAATTAACTAATTTACTCTACTAAAATGTGGTTGTTACTAAATTACTATCCTAATGCGGAGGTTTAGGCTTAAACGAGTCCGAACAGTACTAAATCCTTTGTGCGGATAAATGCTACTTGCTATTCGTCTAAAATACTATCCTGGTGCGTACAAGGCTTAAAGTTCAACTTCGTAGCTCATCATTGTTTTACGACACGCTTCGAGGAATCTATTGTTCTTATCGTAGTTCCGTACTGATAGACTTTTCATAACCAGATGCTATTCAATGAAATTCTTATTGTCTATACTAATATTAGAAAGAGGACTTTGTATTTTCGTGTGTATTGAAATAACTCAAAAACTATTCAAAACTACTGAGCCGATTTCAAAAATTCTTTCACCATTAGAAAGCTACTTTATCCCCGAGTATACGCTATATTTTTTAATTCCACGCGGACGAAGTCACTAACAACAGCTAGTTCAAAAATACTTGTGATTGTCTTATTATTTCTCTATTTCCACTCTAGAAATATATTTGTACGCTAATTAAAATATTAGTAAAGCAACTAGATTTTTTAAAACTATAATTATATCCACATTACCTGTAATTAACGTGGAAAAGCATTTTTTTGTTTGAAAAAGAGTCCTATAATTTTCTTTGTGGAAAATACAAGAGTTTGCTCTATGCTTTAACGAGAATAAAGCGTTGAATTAAGCTTTTTTTCTAGTACGCCTCTAGTACCAGTACTAGATTTACCTACTGTAGTGTTAGTTAGAAATATAGTTGGTTAAGAAAGGATAGGGTAAAAAGAGTCGATGGCTCATCGGTTGAGCTCTTGACTTGTAAACTGCAGGTCTCGACTTCGAATCCCGCCTTATCAATGTGTTTTTCGATTTTCATATGTACATATTTACCCGATCCTTACGGCGAAGGAAAACATCGTGATGTCTGCACATATTGGCGAAGAAAATCAAAGATACGTGAGTCGCGCAAAATACGCGCTAGTCGTGGAGTTGCGGAAAATGGAGCCCATCATGGGTCGAACCTGTAAACAATAGATAGGATCGTATTAGCGAAGGTGTTAAAAAAGCGTCAACAGCGACGTTAAAAAACCGTCCGTGTAAATGCATGCTTTTAGCTTTATGTTGAAACCATCTGAAAATAGAGCGTATGAATCAAGTTATTACAAAATTTCTATTGTAATAGAAATTCAAATACCTACAGAGAATGAATCCCAAATAGTATACAATTCAAATAAACAAAATTCAACTGTAACATATGTTAGGGACAGAAAGTGGAAACTTTTCTCAATGTTCGTAACTAAATTATCTATTGTTTATAGGTTTGTTGAAAGTTTCCACAATTGTGGTTACCGAATTGTTGATAGAAACGAAATCTAAATATAAATTGAATATTAAATAACATTTACTTCACATGAAGCGAAAATATACTTTATAAATATGTAATTTAAAGCTGCATATGTTTTATGTAACCTGAGGGGCTAAGCAAAGTACTTTTTGATTGGCGATATCGCTAATGGAATCGACAAAAATAACATTCGATAAGTCATATGCTTGTCACGTGTGATTGTTCTCATATGTGTGTGTGAGATAACGAACGTCATTGTCAGTTGCATACATTTTTTGACGATCGCTATCGAATCGCTTTGGGTAACCCCGCTGTAGCATACTAATTTCATAAGGAGGAAAACTCTTTATGTATTGAAATAACTCAAAAAGTACTGGCCGATTTTAAAAATTATTTCACCATTAGAAAGCTTTATTATCCCGAAGGACCATATGTTATATTTTTTAATTATGTCCAGACGAAGTCGCGAGCAACGGCTAGTATGTAATAATAGTACATAGTTAAGTATACTGTGGATAAAACACTTCTTAAAGAAGCTTATTCAAGTTTCAAATTGCCAGCCGAGCGCTCACCGCAAAAAGCAGGAGATGGTGAGCTAAGCGGCCTCAAATGTGCTTACGTCTCCACCAACAAAGAGCTTTTTACAAGATGGAATCTATTATTCTATATCTATATCTATTTATTAGATCCTAGTGCTCACAGGGGGAGCACATTCGGTATGTGGGACTCACCCTCCTAGTGAGGACATACCACACTAAACCACCTTTCTCCCTCTTGGCCATCATTGTAGGCACTGCGAGCATGGACGTAACTTCCGCAACGCCCACTGGCCGCCTTAGGAAAGGCCCGCGTGCGCCCTTAAAAGGGCGCTGCGCCTAAAGGCGCCCCTCGGAAGACGGCACCGTGCAAAGCAGGTTCGGTCCCCCGCCCTCACCCGCTGGTGCCGCCGTGGTTTATAGAGACCACACCTCATGACCCACCAACAAAGAGCTGAGCTAAGCGAGCCCAACGGCATAACGCAGATGTCCCATTTGACACAGCTCGGATACAGCTCGGCTCTCTATAACCTTTCGGGCCTTTTTGACACATCTCATTTCTATTTGTTGGTGGGGACACAAGTATGCAGTTTCATATGAAGGTGGAGACGGGGGCGTCCCAGCTCCCTTTCAGCTCTTTACTCTTTTGCGTTAGACGCTTCGCTTTAAGCATATTTAAAAATGTATGCAATTCTGTTAACTTGTAAAAG
This sequence comes from Papilio dardanus tibullus, assembly GCA_013186455.1. Lineage (NCBI taxonomy): Eukaryota > Metazoa > Arthropoda > Insecta > Lepidoptera > Papilionidae > Papilio > Papilio dardanus. The sequence continues at coordinate 195,700 of QDHC01006368.1, forward strand.
AATTATTTGCTTCCAGAACATAATAGAAGCGTAGCTTTTTATAAAGACTACCAACAAAGGAAAATTTAAATTATCTCTAAACATTTTGAACGGAGAAATATTGAATGGACTACAATGAACTTTTGATGCTGGGCTCTTTGTTGGTTACTCGTCATATCACAATGAGTTCGTTTTTTATTATACATTAGCGATCCCGCCCCGGCTTCGCACGGGTGCAATGCTGATAATAAATACACTACAAAAATGCTGAAAAAATTTAATTATTTGCGTCATCTAAGAAACCTTAAAAATAATAGTATTTCTCTACTATTTAATGGATTTTATTATACATATAAACATTCATCTTCAATCACTCTATCTGTTAAAGAAAACCGCATCAAAATCCGTTGCGTAGTTTTAAAGATTTAAGCATACATATGGATATAGGGACAGAGAAAGCGACTTTGTTTTATACTATGTAGTGATAATGATAAATCTTTATTACTCTAAAATGTTCTAGAATTTAATGCGTATAAAAAAGAAATGAAATACTGAATTATTTCAACACTAGATGTTGCTTGTGATTTTGTCCGCGAGGAATTAAACAATATAGCCATATATATAACAATATATATACACAACAATATAGTAGCTTTCTAATAGTGAAATCATTTTTGAAATCGGCCCAGTAGTTCTTGAGTTATTTCAATACATACCAAAATACAAATTCACTCTTTATAATATTAGTATAGATTAGTAGAATCTCTCTGCCGCGCGTACCTGTGTTTATGTCGTCGAGATTAAAATTAAAAACTTGCGTCTTCTTGCGTACGGCGGGAGTTAATCAGGGGCCTACCCAAAGTACTTTTCGATTGGCGATATCGCTGATGGAATCGACAAAAATGTATGAAACTGACATTGACATTCGATAAGTCATGTGCTTGTCACGTGTGATATATCGACCGTCAATGACAGTTCCATACATTTTTGTCGTTTCCTATAGAATCGCTTCGTAGCGAATGTACTTTGGGTAATCCCCCAGCATTGAACAAAACGACAATGCATTTCGTATCTACGATGTCGCCATGACATTTGCAAATTGGAAAACATCCTTTCGTCGATCGATTTTATTCAACATACGGTGTTTTTTATATGTCCGTGTCACTCGACTTCCCGAGTTATTTCTGTCCTTTTTTATCCATTTGCGTGGGATTAAGAAGAAGTTACTAGCCTAGAGAGCGTCGATGGCTCAGCGGTTTAGCTCTTAACTTGCAATCTACATGTCCCGAGTTTGAATCCCGCCATGTACAAATGTGTTTTTCGATTTTCATTAGAACATAGTTACTCCACGCTCTTAAGGTGAAGGAAAACATCGTGCAACCTGCACACATCGGCGAAGATAGATATATTTGTTTCCACGCGGACGAAATCGCACAACAGCTAGTAATATATATAGGATATATATTAATGTATATGATATTAAAACTATAATTGAAACATAAAGTTGGTACAAAACCGATGACGCGGTAACCACTGCGGCGTCGTATATTATAAACTTCGTGCATTTTCTAGTAATAAACAATGAATAACTATGTTAAAACTGGCTGCAAAATTATAAACTTTCCTCTAACGGCACTTTCAGTATACTATATTTTAATTTACTGTATAGATACATTGAATACTATCGCATTTAGTAGATTTTAGGTACTTAACAAGTCCCTTAGTTTTGATTTCAAGTAGCATTCTTCAACTATACTAATTTTTGGCCGAATGTTTTCTTATTTAGTTTTAAAATTTGGCCGTTTTTCTGAAAGGCTCGGAGTATACCCAAGTTAGGTGTGACTAGGCCGTAGTCAACCACGCTGGCACAAAGTGTTAGTTGACAAATATCATAGCCATACTTTAAAAAATAAGAATGAAATGTTATAAAATTGAGTAGCTGTTATACGAGACTTCGTCCACATAGAATTATAAAGTATAGCCTAATTGGCTCAGGGATAACGTACCTTTCTAACGGTGAAAGAATTTTTGGAATGGGTACAGTAGTTTTTGAGTTACTTCCATACAAACAAATATATAAAAATACAGATCTTTCCTCTTTAATATATTAGTATAGATATGTTCAATATTGAAATGGCAATGTAAAACTTTCACACATATGAGGAAAAGCGATTTGTTGAGAACAGGCTGAGAACAGCCAATAAAGTAGCAATAGTCATAACTCAATTGTCCTTGTTCCCGAAAAGGGTTTTTCCAATTTAAAGATGTCAACGCATTATTGAATTATCATACAATTTTTACCTTCCTAAATCGTTGCTATTTTGTTTATTATCTTGCTTTAAATATGTCGAAAGCGTATCCATACTTCCATTTATAATATTAGTAAGATTTTTTTTCTATTATTCTAAGTAAAAGTTTATGAAAATATACTTAATGGATGGGAAGGGAAATGGATGGAAGTGGATTTTCCGGGTTAGGGAACGCATAGGGAGAGGAATTATCCCCATGCTGTAGGTCTTCCTCCTCCGAAGAAGGGTAGGCAACATATCTGCAATTGTAGATGTCTATGGGCAGCGGTCGCTTCGCTATTTTAGTGAGTCCAGGTGGCCGCTTGCTCGTTTTCCACTTTATAATATAAAAAAAATGTGATATTCCATTGTTCTACATGTTGCGATCTGAAATTGTGTTTTTTTGTGGTGAAATGTTTCACAGATGTAGAATATAGTCTGGAAGAAGGATGTCCATAGGCTACTTTATATGTTTAATAGTTCCACACAGAAAGAGTCGTTGGTGACAGCTAGTAAAAATAAATAATAAAGAGTAAAACGAAAAATTTATAATCTTTTTGATTTAATATAATTAAATACACGAACATAATCCACGAATTACCTTGTGGTAATTCGTGGATTAAATCAAACAAACCTTTGTAGGTTTGTTTGATTTAACGGAAAATCTATTTTAGAATTATTATTGACAATGCTTTAAGGCAATTTTAATTAAGCTTCATTTCTCAATTATACAAAACATAAACAAATACGATTAAATATTTAAAATAATCGGCAAAGGAAACCTATTATTATTACCACAGATTATAAAGGTAAGGTTCGGCCCATTTTCCGCAACTCCACGACTAGCGCGTATTTTACGTGAATATACATTTCTTTGAATTTCTTCGCCGACAAGTGCAAGTTGCATCACGATGTTTTTTTCATCTAAGAGCACTCATACCACAGATTATATAATACTATACTAATACCCCATCCCATACAAAGAAACTGAACCATCTGGCAAATTGGCAATTGAACTGGCTAACAAAACATCCCCTAATAAAAAGACAGTAGATCCTTTTCAAGCACGAAATTGTAAGAAGCAAGTAGCAGCCAAATTTTCAAACGCCACTGAAATTAAGAGCGTCTTACATGTTAAGTCTTAAGCGTAGACTTAACTTACGTAGACATAAATCCAAATTCTACGCCGATCTCGTTTAATTTTGACACAGCTGAGATTTTAAGCGACGCTTTTTGAGTTTATTGATTTATTTATTAAAATATTATTTGATCTGCTATAAAAAGTTACAAAACAACAATGTTTCAAAAAACAACAAAAATAATGAAATAATGAAACATTCCCTAACATCGTCGTTAAATAATTTCACAGATAAACAAAATTATACTAAAGAACAAAATAAAAAATCTCTACTATGTGATAGGAACTCGTACATAATAGTTTGTTCTTTTTGAATTATAACACACAAAGGAATCTGTTTAAATAAAAATTGTACATCTTTCAAAGTTGCTTGTACAAAGAGAAACTTTGTTCCGCAAGGTCGTATCTTATTCGACTTGTAAACTGACATAAATTCAACTCTGCCCTCGCTAACGTTTTAACCATCGAGTTTAACTTGCAAGTTGTAAATTGTCAACATTTTAACAACTAAACACCTTATTTGTACAATGTTATTGTTGCGAAAATAATTGAAACATGAGTATCGAAAACCTAAGTCCATAAGAAACAGGATTTTTTAATATGATAGAGCAAGAGGCCACCAGGACTCGCTGAAATAGCGAAGCGACCGCTGCTCATAGACATCTGCAATTGCAGATCGTTGCCTACCCTTGTTCTACGAAGATGGAGACGCACAGCAACGGGATAGTTCATCTTCCTATGCGTACCCTCTCCCGCCAAATCCACTTCTCTTTCTCATAATTTCCTTATAAGATAAGGATGGGAAGGGAAAGTGGACTGAACTTAGGACTCCGGCACCACATTCGTACACGGAATAGCTTCCATTTCACGGCTGTCTTCTGTGTGATCGTGGTATTTCACCGGGCGAGCCGGACAATTCGTGCGAAGATGTTAAAGCGGGCTCTACCACTGTAAGATATTGGTAGTCTTGTGTGTAAAGAAGCTTAACCGTATCTACGATTTACGCTAAAAATATTAAATCCTAGTGTAAACCTACCACTAACTAGGGGCAGCTTTACTCAGTAGGCTATTGCAATATAAGGGTGCGTGTAAATGTCCTGTGAGGCTTGAATCGAATTTAATTAGCAGTTAATTAATTGCACACAGGTAAAGTGATTTCCTTTGACTTTTAAAAGACAAGATCTCACAATCGCACACATTTAAACGACCAAACTTACCAATAATGTAAAAACGAAAGATACTAAGTACTTGGATGTTTGTTTTAAGGAATATCCAAAATATCTTATCGGTTCACGATTTAATATTAAGTAACCAAAGTATTTTTCGATTGGCGATATCACTGATGGAATTGACATAAATGAATGAAACTGACAATGACATTCGATAAGTAATGTGATTGTCACGTGTGAAATATTGAACGTCTGTCAGTTTCGTGCATTTTTGACGTTCGGTATAGATTCGCTTCGTAGCGAATGTACTTCAGTGGGCTTACCCCACATGCTTTTCCATCGGCGATTTCGATGATGGAATCGACAAATTTGTTTGAAACTGATATTAATGTTCGATATCTCACACGTGACTATCACATGATTTTATCGAATGACAATGTCAGTTTCATACATTTTTGTCGATTCCATTAGCGACATCGCCGACCGAAAAGCATGTTGAGTAAGCCCACAGGTAACCATGGTCTAGTCCATTCCTGTATAATCAAAGGTGATTTCGCTCAGAGGCAATCGGTATTATGAAAATTGTCAATTCAATGAGTAGACGCAACAACGGTGACGGCGGCCTAATTAATTAACATTCAAATATGAAAGCGAATCGATTAAAATGGCATTCACAGAAACGTAATTCAATGCATTTCCATTGAATAAAACAATTTTAAGAGTGGTAGAGCCCGCTTAAACGTCTTTGCACGACTTAGCCGGCTCGCACGGTGAAATACCACGACCACACAGAAGACAGGCGTCAGATGGAAGCTATTCCGTGTTTGATCTAACGAGTGTGGTGCCGAAGGCCTAATTTTTAGTCCACTTTCCCTTCCTATTCTTTTCTTATAAGGAAATGATGGGAAGGCAACGCATTTGTAAATGCAGATGTATATGGGCAGCTTCGCTATTTCAGCGAATCCAAGTGGCCGCTGGCTCGTTTGTCACTTTATAATATATATAAAAAAACTTATTTTCGTAGATTCTCAAAATATAGATTTGAATTATATGAAAGTTGACATGATAAGAGTCACTAAAGCATTGTACGCTAGGATAGTATTTTAATCGAGTACCAAGCAATTTAGTAATTAAATGTATCCGAACAGCGAGATTTTAGTAGAGTAGATTAATAAATCCTTTTTTCGGATACATGCTACTTGTTACTCGATTAAAATACTATCCTGGGGCGAACAAGGGGCGAAAGTTTGTTTGTGTGGATTTTTGTTAAAAGGTATCTTTTGAACATCTAGAATCTGGATGATATTACTATGGATATCAAGCAAATAAAGAAAATAGGCTACTTACTAATTTATTTAAACCCGCGCGGACAAAGTCACGGGTAAAATCTGCTATAAATACATAATTATTACTAGATTCCTAGCTCTAGACAAGATTCCCGGGACATGTTCGATCCTGCCATCTCGAGCATGACGCCAACAAAGGTAATATAGCTGGTCGTCGAGAAGAAAAACCCGATCCCTTGCGGTTACGCAAGGTCAGTTGATGTATAGTATAACTAAAAATAAGATCAATCGTTTAGCGATAAAAGTGTTTTTTGTTTCATCATCATCATCATCAGCAGATCGACGTCCACTGGTGAATGTAGGTCTCCACCATCGATTGCCACAATGCCCGGTCCTGTGCCACCCGCATCCAATGCACTCCCACAACCTTGATCTGGTCATCGGTCCATCTTGAAGGAGGCCTTCGCTGCGTCGACCTGTCCGTGGTCGCCATTCTAGGACTTTTCGACCCCATCTGCGGGCAAAGTGGCTGGCCCATCGCCACTTAAGGGTTGCAATTCTTCGGGCAATGTCGGTTTGTCTGGACCTGCTGCGGATCCCGTCCGTTTTTCGTTTAAATCGAATAAATTGTTAAGGAATGCTTACAATTATCCATAAAAAGCCGAACTTTGACACGTCATTTGTATGTTACAGTGTATTAATGATCATATTACGCCTCGAAATTCTATATAAATGACTACTAATATTCAGAATTCCTCTGATAGTCTTATATTTTGATACAAAATAATTTTATTTGTAGAGTTTTTTTTTAATTCCGTCCACCCTTATTAATTCTTTCATATTATGTTAATACGATGTCTGTGTATTTTTTATGAATTTAAATAGCAAAATCTTCCTGCTAATATAAACTGATTAATCTTAAAGTTACGTGCATACTAGGTATGCACCTGTATCTAATCAAAAAAAATCTTGATCGACAAGTGACAAGTAGAAAGAGATAACTTCAATCGTCACTTAGTTAGAGCGAGATAGAGCGATACATTGAGTATCACCCTTCAACGAAGATGCCTATAATTTGTTACAATATTTAGATTGACCAAGTTTTTGTAGGGATGTTTTTATACAATACGTGATTCGTACGGTGGTAAGAATGACAAATACTAACTAACAATATCCAAACAAATTGATTGTATACTAAGGCCCTTCGTACACGAGGGGACTTAAATCTGAGATTTCAGTCTCTAATCGAATTAAGCTACAATCTCTAGAGGTTTGTGAACAGGTACGCGTCTCCGATGTATGAATTGTATTGCATTAAGCCATTATATTAAACAAGCGACCCGCCACAACTTCGTACGGTAGCAAATGTTGTAACTGATAGATATATACCATCGCGGACTTTTTCGTAGACCTTTTTAATTTGTACAATACTGTAGAACATATTTTTATCTAACTTGTAGGGTTCAGGCAGCGTTTGCAATGTAAGTGCTAAAAATGTGTTAATTTACGACATCATTTTAAAAACCTCTAAATTATCAGTGTTACTCTACTATATTGTGAGTGTATTATACATGAAAACCTTCCTTATGAA
>QDHC01006368.1:203494-213659 GCA_013186455.1 Papilio dardanus tibullus
CTGCACATATCGGCGAAGGAATTCAAAGATATGTGTATTCACGCAAAATACGCGCTAGTCGTGGAGTTGCGGATAATGAATACAATAGCGTGACAAATTTACAACTAGCGACCCGCCCGGGCATCGCACGGGTGCAAAACTGATACTAAATACACTACAGAAAAAGTGTGAACATTGTATATAACAGCCATACTAACAATAATTGAACCCGTGCGAAGCCGGGGCGGGTCGCTATTATATATATAAACCTTCCTTATGAATCACTCTGTCTTTTAAAAAAAACACATCAAAATCCGTTGCGTAGTTTAGCATATATAGGGGCAAACATAAAAAAGCGTTATTGTTTTATACTTTGTAAGGATAAGGATATCCTTATCCTTATCCTTAGGTATATACCTACGCCTGCACTTTCTTTATAAAAACCCCTGTCTAATTCAATCGAACTTTTAAAAACGGCAATTTTAAGAATATGTCGGAAATAGGTGAGGATTTTTAAGTCGTTATTGGGCGCGTTTACGTTATACAATCTTTGACAAAAGTCAAATAGTGTAGGGGTTGTGTTTTGTTCGGTGACACGGAATCAATTACAAACTTAAGATGTCGAATGTTAGGGTGAAGAGATTATTTGATTTGTTAATAAATACAAGTGGTCGATGGATTGGAAGAGGGAATAAAGATATACTAGTGTGTAATGAAACGAGCTTAACATGCTTCTAGTGGTATATTATTTTATTAGATATCATCACCAGCTCATACGTCCCGAGGGGCGCGGAGCCTACCCTTAGGGGTGACTAGGCTATAACTCTAATATGCTGGCCAAGTGCGGGTTGGTCGACTTCACACATATCTTTAATTTCTTCGCTGATATGTGCAGGCATCACGATGTTTTCTTTCACCGTAAGAGCGTCGGGTAAATATGTACATATGAAATTCGAAAAACACATTGGTACATGGCGGGATTCGAACTGGAGACCTGCAGATTACAAGTCAAGAGCTAAACCCCTGAGCCACCGACGCCATTTAGTAAATATTAAAAAGATAAAGTAGTTTGGAATATTAAAAAGTTATATAAAAACAGATCAAAAAATATTAAAAACGCGTTTGAATGTAGACAAAAATAATTTCACTAAAAGTAGTTGAAATGTACTAAGTAATTTTATACAGAGTATAAAATGAAAGCCATAATTTAATTAGCTAACAGCACATAAAACCTACTTCGAAACACAGAAGTAAATACTTAAATTTACATTGATGTATACTAGAGACACGACCCGACTTCACATTGGTTACCTGTCTTTATCCCATTCATGTAGAATTTGCCTACATATATCTTCCTAGTCAGGCATTATTATTAGACTATTTGACGCTCTCGACTCCGCCTGGAACTAAACAAAACTTCGTAAATACCTTATGTATTCTTCCAGACTTTTCTAAACCTGGTAGTGCCTGGTCTAGATAGTGGTAGAGCTTTAACATCTTCGCATTAATTGTCCGGCTTGCCTGGTGTAATACCACGACCACATAGAAGATAGGCGTCAAATGGAGGCTATTCCGTGTTTCGTCTGATGAATGTGGTGCCGGAGGCCTAATTTTAGTCCACTTTCCCTTCCTATTCTTTTCTTATAAGGAAATGATGGGGAGGGGAAGTGGATTGGCGGGGCAGGGGACGCATAGAAAGAGATATTATCCTCTTGCTGTGCGTCTCTTAAGGGTAGGCAACGCATTTGCAACTGCAGACATCTGTGGGCATCCGTCGCTACGCGTTTTCAGCGAATCCAGGTGACCGCTAGCTCGTTTCCCACTTTGTAATAAAAAAAACATATGTAACAAACACCAAAAGCTTTTTAGGAGATACATTAAATACTTTCAGTTTATTTTTAATTCAAATTAAAGATTATAGATGCTACGGAAGGAGGTTTTATTGTATTTTGATTTTTTAAACTTTTAAAATTCACGTCTGCAAAAAACGCTCTATGCCCAAGGGCGGGAAAGTGTTTTCAGCTAGTGTCTGCCCGGGCGTCGCGCATGATAGACGTGTCGCGTCTCTAACTTTTGTCCGACACATCGCGTATAATTAAATAAATAAAAACATTAAATGTGACATGAATAGACACAAGTTTCAATTAATTAACATTCTAGGAATTTGTATTGTGCTTTAATTTAGTGATATCGAACTTTTTTTTGGATTTCAATGAGAATAGGTAAGTTTGAATTTGGAAAATATAATTGTTTTGTTTTTTAAATAATTAAGTGAATACAGAGTCGTAAATTATGTTAGAAATATTTTATCTATTCTTATTTATCATAATTTTTTTAAGTTATAATGAAAAAGCTGTTAAACTATTTTTAAACACTAAAAATTAGTATGATGAAGAACCATTGATTAAGATTACTAGTCCACTAATACTAAATACTAGAGTATTAATCGGTTTTACTATGAATTTCGAATATTGTAACATGTTTAAGAGGATATTATTGATTTGTCTATGTTTAATATATAGATTGGAAAAGCAATATTTCTGTTTACCTTATTTTTTTTCAAATTATTTGGAACGGGCTTTTGTTTCACGCCGTCGTTGTAAAATCTATGATAAAATATTTTGTCTGAATCCTTATCCTTATCCTTATCCTTACATAGTATAAAACAATAACGCTTTTTTATGTTTGTCCCTATATATGCTTGAATCTTTAAAACTACGCAACGGATTTTGATGCGGTATTTTTTAATAGATAGAGTGATTCATAAGGAAGGTTTATATGTATAACTATTGATCCGCCCCGACTTCGCACGGGTTTTATTAGCAAGGTATAAGATGGAGGATAGAGTTGGTATGAGAAATGTATACTTAGGATCTCCCTAAGTGATTTAACGACTAATTGAGGGAATAATTTAAACGATACAATAATTTTACTTTCGTAATTAAATGCACTACCACCCTCTTGAACACATCAAATACAAACAACCTTCGATTCGTTATAGTTCTCAATTTCTAATAAAAAAAAAAGATAAAAAATAAAAGATCAGGAAAGGTAAAAAAGATCGAGTTCAGTAGCGTATCACCTGTTGTTTAAAAGATTCCCCGATTCCCAGGACTGTTGGGATACGAACCGGTTGAAGGTTTAAAAAAAAGGCCCGGAAAAAATATAACAGCGGTGAATGGATGTTTTGTTTCTTGCTTTACATTATCAAGGTCGCCTTTTGTATTTTGTACAATACGATATTATTCTTTACGCACTTTTACGTTGGACTGACGATTTTCTAGTTCTGTAAAAGCTTGTACTCACCAGGATAGTAGTAGCACTAGGCAGTTTATTCGAGTATTAAGTGAGTTAGTAACTAAACCTGTCCTTAAGCCTTGTACACATAGGATAGTATTTTAGTCGAGTAACAAGTAGCAAGTATCCGAACAAAGGATCTATTCTATTATAATGTTGCTGTTCGGACACGTTTAGTTACTAAATTACTAGCCTAGTGCGTAGGTTTAGGCTTAAACGAGTCCGAACAGTAGTAAATCCTTTGTTCCGAAAAATTCTACTTGTTACTTGACTAAAATACTATCCTGGTGCGAACAAGGCTTTACAACAACATTTAAGTATAGTAGATTAGTATCCCTTTGTTCGGATACTTGCTATTTGCTACTCAACTAAAATACTATTCTGGTGCGAACAAGGCTTAAGAAACGAACATTACTTGACTTTGATTTTAGTAAATATTTTTGAATAGCTCCTGTAGTTATTTAAATATAAAAACAATCATCTGGAAATATTTTATTGATTTATCTATACTAATAATATAAAGAGAGAATCTTTGTATTTTTGAATTTTTATATTTTTGTTTGTATTGAAATAACTCAAGAACTGCTGGGCCGATTTCAACAATTCTTTCACCATTAGAAAGCTACATTATCCCCGAGTAACATTGGCTATATTATTTACGTGGACGAAGTCGCCCACAACAGCTAGTTATATATAAAATTAAAACACATTTGTCCCACAACTGGTGTAGGAAAGATTTGTTTTTATTGTCTTTTTTAAGGTCTAAATAAACTTCGAATTGCCTTTTTATGGACTCTTGACCCACTTATTTTATTATTCTTTCTGTTTCATCCTGTCTCGTAATCAGTTTGTTTCTGGTGCATGGTTTATATGTTTTAAAATGTATACTGGAATAGATAGGCAAATAAAAACAACGTAAGAATAAAATATTACTTATTACTAATATTATAAACTAGCTGTTGTGCGCGACTTCGTCCGCGTGGAATTAAATAATATAGCCTATGTTACTCGGGGATAGTATAGCTTCCTAATGGTGAAAGATTTTTTGAAATCGGTCCTGTAGTTCTCGAGTTATTTCAATACAAACAAAAATACAAAAATTCAAAAATACAAAGTTTTTCTCTTTATAATATTAGTATAGATATGAAAGTTACGATGAATGGATGTTTGAAGGTAAGTCGTCGATTATACGATACTGGAGGACACTCGGAACTAAATAATATAGACCAGGGTCCCATTGGACCAAATAATATATCATAAGAAGTACCAGGAACAAGTATGTTCTGTATTTTGGAATAAATTTTATGAATGTACCAGTACCAAACGTAGAAAGTACAACAGTAATAACGCTGAATCTTGGAGTCTTCATGGATATATCACCATCGCCAATTTATAGAGTAAACACGTTTCGCTACTTCATATTTTATAAGAATGCTTTGCTTTAACATTTTTCAAATTATATTGTATAAAAGAGCAGTAAGATTAATGGTCAAAGAGCTCGCAGCTCCCCCTAGTGCACTGTTACGTAAGTACAAGGCACAAAGAAAACGTTTTTACTTGCCGTGGGCATCGGTAAATCTTCTGCCAATAGACAAACGCCGTGCGGTCGACAAAGAACAAAAACATATCTTTAGAGCTCTGCACTATACATAGATGAATAAGAACTACGAGTATCATACTGAAAGCGAGTGAGACACATTTATATCAAATATACGTAAGCTGACAAAGACAACGATATAGATATTTGGTCTCTTTCTGCGTATGCGATATTGTTTGTTTGGATCCAGAAGCCGGACCCAAACAAATATATCATATGGGATTGTGGCGCTCAGAGCGTATTTTGGGTGAACTAAGGCCAAAAGAGATGATATTATTGGTGTAAAGCCATATGTGTTGCACACACACATAGCTGATACGTTTATGGCATTTTTGTCCCTCTACCGTATACGCTATGACCACTTTCCCTTCTCTTTCTACATCGTTACATACTGCATTTATGTATAACTTTTTCTTGAAGTTAAGAGACAGGACCTGCAAAGCGCGCCAATTTCCCATTGTCAAAAAAACAACAATGAGTTATAAAGCTGCTGCAGTCATTTTGTGTGTAAGCTTTCACCTCACCCGTCGAAAAGTAGTAGAATTTAATAAATACAATGGCGTCTATCTAATCTCAAGGGCGGTGGAGCCCGCTTTAACATCTTCGCACGAATTGGCCGGCTCGCCCGGTGAAATACCACGACCGCACAGAAGACAGGCGTCAAGTGAAAGCTATTCCGTCTTTCGTTTGACGAGTGTGGTGCCGGGGGCCCAATTTTACCACTTTCTCTTCTTGTCATTTCTTTATTAGGAAATGATGATGACACATAGGAAGAGGTATTATCCTCTTGCTATACGTCTTCTCCGTAGATTAAGGGCAGGCAACGCATCTGCAATTACAGATGTCTATGTGCAGGAGTCGCTTAGAATTTTTCAGCGTATCCTGGTGGCAACTTGCTCGTTTACTACTTTGTATTATAAAGTCCCTTCTTTTATAATGAAAGGTAAGCAATAAATTACACTTGAATGCTCAACAAACATCTTGTATCGAAGTCATCTCGACGGACAGACAGATGTTATCTATTTAAATTAAGTCCAATCTTAGTCGCTCAATAAAAACGAAGGTAGTCAGAGAAATTATAAAAAAAATGTGGGAATCAACAGCTTAGGTTTATTTATCTATTACGTTACTATAAAATCTAAATTAATGATATTAGATTTCTTAATTTGTTTTCTATACTAATATTATAATGAGAGAAACTTTGTATTCTTATATGTATTGAAATAACTCAAGAACTACTTGGCCGATTTCAAAAAATCTTGCACCATTAGAAAGCTACATTATCCCCGAGTAACATAGGCTATATTTTTTAATTCCACGCGGGTGAAGTCACGAGCTACAGCTAGTGAGATATAAAATAGGTACCCATCAGTCGTGACTTTGAATGCATGGATATTTCTTTGAACATATCTCCAGAACGGCGTAACGTATCTTGATGAAATATTTCACAGATTCAGAACATAATCTGGGACACATAAGCTACTTCTTTTTTTTAATTTCGCGCGGACGAAGTCGCGGTCGACAGCTAGTATCAGCAGAGCTTCAAATAAGACTACATAAATAATATTGACATGTGTTTGTATGAAACTTTATTCGTCTTTTTGTTCAACTTTCAAGTCGGGATTTCGTTTTAAAAATGCCTTTTTAAATTTTAAAAAGGACTATTTTTAAATGTTAAATGTTCAGTGCTTTGCTTTATATTTTCAACAAAGAATATTTTGCTAAGAAATGGAATGTTTCAAAGAACTTTTAACAAGAATTTAGTTTGATATTTCTGTCGTTGATATATGAATAACATAGTTTTTAAAACCTTGGAGTTGTTGAAATATTTGTAACTAGCGATCTGAGCTGGCTTCGCACGGGTACAATGCTGATACTAAATACACTACATCACTTCACTACATGGTATAAAACAACGTTCCTAATTTTTCTGTACTGTATTTAGCATAAATATTGCACTCGTGCGAAGCAGGGGCTGGTCGCCAGTTAAACATATAAACCTTCCTCTTCAATCACTCTATGTACAAAAAACGGCATCAAAATCCGTTGCGCAGTTTTAAAGATTTAAGCATAGGGATATAGCGATAGAGAAAGCGACTTTGTTTTATACTATGTAGTGATTTTTTTTGATTATTTTGACAAATTCTTAAATCGTTAAAGCACCTATTACTTAAATTCACCTTTTTGGTTAAAGCAGTTTCCATCCGCACCACCTTGATGGCTGGCAATCCTCTACCGTGCGGTTTTCGCGAAACTTCCTGCCTCGCACAGCCGTATTGTGGAATGGTCTGTCCTCGGCGGTATTTCCAAACCGCTATGACTTAGGGACTTTCAAGAAGCGAGCGTATCACCTCCTAAAAGGCCGGCAACGCATCTGTGGTTCCTCTGGTATTGCAGATGTCCATGGGCGTCGATGATCACCTCGGTGTTCCCGCTGCTCGTTTGCCCCCTTTTCTTATAAAAAAAAAGCTCGTCGTGTAAATGTTGCATTACACGATAGTACAATATGCTTGCGTCCTTTTTTCCCTTCCAAGGAAAGAAATTTCCTTCTATATTCGGAGCATATGTGTGACAATCACGTTTTATCTAGTTGAAGCACGTAGTAATCACGGCTTTCGTAAGCAGAATGTGAATGAACCGACACGAATTTACCAAAGGAAAATAGTATTAGGAACGTAATTATGGTTGAGATTATTATGGTTCAGGTTTAAAAGATAGTATGACGCTTTTATACCAAACTGCTTCGCACGGGTGCAAAACTGATTCTAAATACACTACTGAAAATTGTATATAACAGACATACTAACAATAATTGATACCGTGCGAAGCCGGGGCGGGTCGCTAGTTATATATAAAGCTTCCTTATGAATCACTCTATCTATTAATAAAAACCGCATCAAAATCCGTTGCGTAGTTTTAAAGATTCAAGCATATATAGGGACAAACATAAAAAGCGTTATTGTTTTATACTATGTAAGGATAAGGATGCCGTCGAAATTGGATAACTGAGAGTCCAAGGGACCGCGAAATTTTTCTTGCTTATAGAGGTTTCTTTCTAATCCGAGTTTCTCGCTTATGGTGGTTGCTCGTCGCTTATCTAGGTCTCCCTTTACAGGGTTGACTGTATAGTAATTTTCCTTTGACAGTCACCTCGGGGACTTGTGAATCGGATTCCAATATACCGCGCGATTCAATATTTCTCACTCGACTTGATATCAGTTGCATTGAAATTTGATATGGTCATATCGCTTTACAGTTTGTGCAATATGTTTTGTAGATACTGCACGTTTTGACACAGGTTTTTCGTACACGAGAAAATAGAAGTGGTATTTTTTTGAACTCTAACCTTTAAATGAGTAAATGTCCGCGAGGAATTTAAAAAAGTAGCAAATGCCTCAAGAACTACTGGGCACATTACAAAAAATCGTTCAGTATTTGAAAGCTACATTGTCCCCGAGTAACGTACGAGTAGGCTATATTTTTTAAATCCTCGTTGACGAAGTCGCGAACAACAGCCAGTCATATTTTGCCTAACAAACAATTTATTGTATAAAAATAATATTTAACTTAAATATTTATATTATAACTTTACACTGAAAGAAATTAAAAATATTTTCTTTGATATTTTAACTAATAAACTTTTACAATTTAATCGTTTAGAAACGTAAAAATCGTGTATATTATCTTTGTATACGAAGAGCCTTAATCTTCCTATACTCAGACATAGGTATCTTATGTCCACTATCCACTTGCTTTTAAACTTAGCACACCTAAAGCCTTGTTGGTATAAGGAAAGTATTTTAGTCGAGTAGCAAATAACAAGTATCGGAACAAAGGATTTACTAATATATTCAACTAAAATGTTGCTGTTCGGACACGTTTAGTTACTAAATTACTCGCTACTCGACTAAAATACTATCCTGGTTCGTTCAAGGGTTAAAGCCTTGTTCGCGCCAGGATAGTATTTTAGTCGAGTAGCTTATCCGAACAAAGTATTTACTACTGTTCGGCCTCGTTTAAGCCTAAATCTACGCACTAAGATAGTAACTTAGTAACTAAACGTATCCGAACAGCAACATTTTAGTAGAGTAGATTAGTAACTCCTTTGTTCGGATGCTAGCTACTTGCTACTCGACTAAAATACTATCCTGCTGCGTTCAAGGCTTAAGAGCGTACCTGTAAGACCTAGATTTAGTACTTAATGGATACGAATAGCTTGTGAGAGAACTAATGGTATTAAATGGCTAATGTAGGTTTATTCTTTTAAATTGTTGCAGTTTGTTTTATTTTTGTAACCATATGCCTTCATTAGACCGAGTTCGCGGAAAATACGGAGATTTTGCTTTAACGTAAGGTCGTAAGGCTTAGATATTTATTAGAAATATTTATGTTTGTTCTATTTAAAGTTATTTATTACAGAAATATATTTGCATAAAGTTATTGTAACAATGTAAAGATAGTGCTAAAATAAGCTTCTTTTATCAATGAAAGAGGTAAAAGTTAAAGTGACAAATGTGCGGTAAAAGAAAGCTGAATAAAATATCGGAATGATAAATTAATATTTAAGAATTCGCGTATTGTTTCGTATTTAAGACTTAGTAAATAATAAAATAGTTTATATTTTACAAAAGACAGACGAAAATAAGTCTCTCTCTCTAATTCATATTTAAGAAAAAAGTCACTACGAAAATAGAAAATCGGAAAAAAATTACATTGCTTACTCTATGTCAAAACAGAAAACTGCATAGAGTAACTGTCTGAATATTATAATACTAGCTGTTATTCCCGACTTTGTCTGCACGGAATTAAATATTATACCCTATGTTACTCGGGGATAATGTAGGTTTCTAATAGTGAAAGAATTTTTATAATCGGCTCAGTAGTTTTTGAGTTATTTCAATACATATAAAATACAAATCTTTATATTAAGTATAGATTATGTGCTTCCTCTGGCCATTTATTTCCGTATACGACAATCATTAACCGCACGTTGCCTGAATAACTGTAACTTAACCACTCCAAGTTACTTCCCGTTTAAACGAGTTAGTGTCGTTTATTGAACTTACTCTACATATACATTTTAATACTGTCATAAAATACCTCAATTTTAAAGTCAGGTAAATCTATTTTTAGTAATAAGCTAGCTGTTTGTGACTTCGTCTACTAGAAAGTAAAAAATGTTGTCCATGTTACTTGGGAATAATGTAGCATTTTAATGGTCAAAGAATTATTGAAATTGGCCCAGTAGTTCTTGAGTTATTTCAATACGAGTACACACAAAAATATAGAAAT
>QDHC01006368.1:218642-240974 GCA_013186455.1 Papilio dardanus tibullus
TACTTTGTTATGGTGTCTGTGAAATTGCCGTAACGTGCAATTACATTTTTCATACTTACTCCGCTGGCACAATGACTCAAAGTGGGTCTTGGCGTCCAACACAAGAGAGCGCCATCGTCGCCTGTCCTGAGCTGTCTCCTGACAATGGTGGCTTCAGCTAAAAGTGAACTGGCTCCTTCTTGCCCTGCCGGTCCAGCTCCAAGGCATCTCCCCAACGATATCTGGGGCAGCCGACGGGTCGGCGGCCACTCGGGGTACCGAAGTACGCTAACTTAACGCTCCGGTCTTCACCCACTCTTACTACGTGGCCCAGCAAGCGGAGTGTCTGGGCTTTCACGTCTCCCATTGCGTTCGGTCCGCCTACTAGCTTCTCGATCGTCAGGTTGTGTCTAGCTCTCCAAATCCCGTCTTCCCTATGGGTCGGGCCCAAAATCTTCATCATGATCTTTCTCTCCGCCAATAGAAGTTTTTCTGCCACTTTCATTGTTAATATCCAGGTCTTAACAATGAAAGTGGCATATACTGTACCATAGATTTAGATCGGTCTGATGAATATCTTATTTAACCTTTTATATCTTAGTCTTTCCATATTTTTCATAGTAAACAATTTTTTTCTCTGAATTTTGAAGATATGATTTTTTACAATGGTATGATATTTGAAATGTATAAAATCTCAGAAAATCATAAAAATAAAAAGATCAAAACGTAATCATACAAAAACTTGTCCCTACATCCTCCTGTAGATACCAAAATTGCACCTATAATTTACACAACATTAGTGGTCTCACTTTATTGGTCAAATGTTACAGTAACCAAATTAGTAAAAGAACCTGCGTCCATGTGTTACATTTGTACGTATGGGTCTTACTAAAGTGGTTGTTACGTAAGTTTTTTAGTTAAGGTCAACAAACCGGAGTGCGAGCGAGACGCCCTTATCAATTATCGATAGACGCAAGAGCTGCGGTGTTATACAGAGTGTTTTATTCCTACAAATAGTTAATATATATTTTTTTTCTATTTATTACACCAGAATAATTTTAAGCAATGTAAAAAGGACTAGCTGTTCGTGATTTCGTCCGCGTAGAATTTAAAAATATAGCCTATGTTACTCGGGGATAATGTAGCTTTCTTATGGTAAAAGATTTTTTGAAATCGGCCCAGTATTTCTTGAGTAATTCAATACTACAAAATGCAAAGTTTCTCTCTTTATAATATTAAGTATAGATAAATTAAACGAAAAGTTTTCATATCTTCTCTTATTTACCAACTGTCATCAATAACCTTATTCATAATATCATTTATTGTCTTTTTAGAACACGCTGTATCACATTCACGAGATGTGAAACGGTCTATATCCGCGCGACGCACCTGCCCTGACGCACCAATCAGCGTCCTCTGTTTATATTGGAACTCTATTTTCCCATTACATTTACTTGTACTGAGAATGTCCATGTTCCCACTTTAATGCGCCTATCCAAACTGTCTGATAAATTGATTAATTAAAAATTGTTGGTGGAAATTGAAATTATTTTAACTAAGTCGAATCTTAAGGAAAATGCTTCGCACAGCCGCGTTGTGGAATGGTCTGTCCTCGGCGGTATTTCCAAACCGAAACGACTTAGGGTCTATTTAGAAGCGAGTTTATCTATTCCTTAAAGGCCGGCAACGCATTTGCGGTTCCTCGAGTGTTGAAAATCTTCATGGTCGCCAAAGATCACCTCGGTGATCCGGCCGCACGTTTAGCCCTTAGTCTTATAAAAAAAAAACTTCGACTTATTTGTCTCTTCGACTTAACAAGTCCTTCAAGATACGAAGTATTTGATGGTATAGTTCGGTTAATTCTAAGTAAAACGAATAATTTCGATTAAGTTGCCAGAAAGTTAAAGAGTGGAAAGTATTAAAAGGCCTAAGTACATAGGAAAATAACATTTTTATCAAGTCACAAAGTCTAAATATTTCGTGGTACCGAGCATTAAGAGGTTCAACAAAAAGAAATTCCATTTTATAGACTTATTTAGTAGCTATCTATTTAATTATAGATTACACGTACACTTAAGTAACGATATAATCGATTTGTTACTGCCTAAATCTCCAAAATCAAAAATGTAATTTGAACTCTCTCTGCGATTTTTTCACGCGTACTATTTTATTTGATACGTATCATACTTACTAATTTAACTAATATAATCTTGATCTTAAGTAGATTAGATAAGATAATGATCAGTAAGCGTTACATCAACTTTAATCCCTTTAGATCTGTAATTATAGTGTTAATTGCTACGTGTTATTTAGTAGCGGAAGCCTGTGTATTGAGACATAGGTTGAAATTATTTCTAAAAGTTTGTACTCTATGTTTTCAAAAACTACTGGAGATATTTTAATGAAACTTTGTAAGGATATTCTAAGGAAGCTAGAGAAGGTTTGTATCTTAAAAAATACTAATTAGTTTATTTATAAACTAGGGACCCACGCCGGCTTCGCGCGAGTGCAAATAGGTACGAGTATAATGCTGATACTAAATACTACAGCGTTTGCAATGTAAGTGCTAAAAATGTGTTAATTTACATCATATTAAAAACCTCTAAATAATCAATGTTGCTCTACTATATTGTGAATGTATTATACATGAAAACCTTCCTTATGAATCACTCTATCTATTAAAAAAACCGCATCAAAATCCATTGCGTAGTTTTAAAGATTAAAGCATATATATACAAACATAAAAAAGCGTTATTATTTTATACTATGTAAGGATAAGGACTGGCTTTCGCCCGCGAATCAGACTGCGTGTTATTTAAAAAAGAATAGTCTAAGTTCTTAGAGATTATGTTCTACGTCCGTGCTAAATTGTATGAAGATTCGTTCGACCGTTCTGGAGTTAGCTATAAACAAACATACGTCAATTAATCCATCCATCCATACAAACTTTAGGATTTATAATTATGATAATACTTTCATTTATTTACACTTTTTATTTTGTCATTGCATTTCGTTAGTTGCTAATAAATATTTATTTGAATTAAAAAAAAAAGTAATCAGCATACCACAAAGGTTTAAAAGGAACTTTGTTATGCAAATCGTTTGATTTAAATTCCATTAAGCTTGCATTTTATATATGTACACGTTCGCTTTGTTTTCTTCGGTTTTTGTAAACACGTAGCATGTTTTCTTAACTTTATAATTCGTTACAATTTAGGCATATTAAAGTCGTCACGCGAGTGTATGCATCTCTTTTGATTACTAGCTGTTGCCCGCGACTTCGTGCTCGTGAAATTAAAAAATATAGCTTATATTACTCGGGGATAATGTAGCTTTGTTATTTACAGCTGAACTTTTGAAGTAATACTATTTAACAGACAATCAGACTAATCTATACTATTATTATAGATAGGAAATATTTGTATTTTTTATGTATTGAAATAACTCAAGAACTACTGGGCCGATTTTAATAATTCTTTCACCATTAGAAAGCTACATTATCCCCGCGTAACATAGGTTATATTTTTTAATTCCACGCGGACGACGTCGAGAACAACAGCTAGATTTAAATACATTTAAAAGAACCATATCCAAGTACGTATAACATAGAAAGATTTGATAACCCAAGCTATAACATTTATAGTTTTACTAGTAAAGTGTTATCAAGTAATCTGAGACGTGGCTAACTTGGAATGCGACATCAGTGACCTCTGTCGGCCTGACGATAAGACTTGGTATATACATAGGTCTTACCACTAAGCCTGGAGCCTGTAGGCTAACGATTCTCAGTTAAATAATTACTATATTCCATTGAGAAACTATTGTGGAACTGTACAGTTAAAACTGATCGTCTGTAGAGTCGATTGTAGCGGGTTTTAAGGCTGAATACAGAAATGAAACTTAGAATTAAGCCGGCTACAATCAGTTTAAACCGTAAAGTTCAACTGTACGTGTAAAAGTGACGTACACACGTCAATTTGAACTGCACAGTCGAACTGTACAGTTCTCAATTTTATCTACACACGTCACTTTTTACAGTGCAGTCGAACTGAACAGTTAAAACTGAGCATCTGTAGCAAGCGTTGGTTACGATTTAACGGACGTAATTTTTTAGGGAATTTAGATTTTACGCGTTGCCTAATAATTTAAATATAACTGTTTTTGATGAATGGTGCCTTGGTTATGAAATCTACACTAAGCGACAGTTTAAGTAAACATTAACCAGTAACCTTAGTGCGTTATTTGAACTAGATTATTTTTAGTTGCGTGCAAAGGAAAGGATCATTGTATATCCTACATATCTATCGGAAGCCGAAGGAATGTCGGTCAGGTAAACAAAAGTCAGCGATGTTTATAAAAGGGGACAACTGTGCAGTTGAACCTGTAAAGGGAGAGTCCAAGGAACCACGATTTTTTCTGGCTTATAGGCTTATCCAAGTTCGGCTATAGTTTCTAACCAACTTGTATACCTTGACTTGTAAACCGGATATTCTCAATTCAATTTACAGGTCGAAAAGATGACACCTACGTAAATAGTCGTATCGTAACTCAAACTTCTCAATTTAATGTATCTAATTACAGAAGAAAATTAACAAAAAACAACAACATGTCTGTCAAAACGACACGGAATTTTAATTAGACTGGTCCAATCTTGATATGCCTTTCGATAATATTCATGACAAAAGTTTCTGAACACATTTAAGTTAAATACCTCCTAAGATACGGAAGGAGGTATTAACATATTGTGTCACGTATGAACCTTGTCATTTTTAACAAAGTCATTTTACTTTTAGTATTTTTCTTTATTATTTCTATTTTAATAACTTTTGTATATGAGTTTATCCGAAGAATTTTTTAACGTCAGGAAATGCGTTTATGCGCCCCAACACCGGGTCGTGCAATGACGTAGGGAATGTGGGACTCGCTGGCCACAGAAGGTGACCAGAATACCCACTAAAACCTGACTGCCCTCGAACGTATTACGGCGAGGTCACGGGCACTGTTTCTCGTCTGCGACAGAATTCGACGGTCCCTACGTAAACTTTAGTGGAAAAGGTTTATTCTACAAGAGAGCGCTTTAAATGTTCAGACACGTGTACTAGTATTGTAGAGTTCGACTCATGATGGGCTCCATTTTCCGAAACTCCACGACTAGCGCGTATTTTTGCGTTCACGAATTCTATATCAAAGAGTATGCGTTTTTTGTCTTTCTAACCGTGTTCTTTCGTACAAAATTTTACCAAGATCCGTTACGCCGTTTCTGAAATACTTTCAACCAACTATTCAACGTAACTTTCGCATTTATAATATTCATCATCATCATCATCATCAGCCGATCGACATCCACTGCTGAACGTAGGCCTTACGCATCGATTGCCACAATGCCCGGTCCTGTGCCGCTCACATCCAGATATATTGTATTATATTATTATCTAGCGACCCGCCCCGGCTTCGCACGGGTGCAAATCGGCATAATGCTGATACTAAATACTGCAGCTTTGCAATGTAAGCGCTAAAAGTGTGTTAATTTACGACATCATATTAAAAACCTCTAAACTATCAGTGTTACTCTACAATATTGTGAATGTATTATACATGAAAACCTTCCTTATGAATCACTCTATCTATTAAAACCGCATTAAAATCATATATAGGGACAGGGATTCAAACATATATAGGGACAAACATAAAAAAGCGTTATTGTTTTATACTATGTAAGGAGGATAAGGAGGTTAAGGATAAGGATAATATGAGTAAAATTGAAATAAAAATAAGTAATAATCAAATATCGTTTAAAATATTTATATACAGTTACCTTCGAGATGAGATCTTGAGTCATTTTATTGAGGAAACGGCGCAGACATTAAAAACTTCCTGAGAGGTCGAATAAGATGAACCGTTATCAGGATCCTGTCTTACAAATATTTGTAATGATATACGATTTCCTGACTATATAGGTAATATTCAAGCGCTAATAGCCTAATGGTTTGTGGTACGGACTGCTGATTTCGCGGTCGTGGGTTCGAACCTCGACGCTCGACTATTGTCGTGAACAATATATAAAATCTTTTTCAAGCTTACTTAGAATGGTTAAAGGACATTAGTAAATTTACAAAAATCCACTAATATTAAAACAAAATGTAAAGCGAAAATTATTAAGATTTTAAGAACTCTAAAAAATACAAATATTTGAAACTAGCTGTTGTCCGCGTGAAATTAAATAATATACTCGTAGCCTATGTAATAATGTGGCATTCTAATGGTGAGAGATTTTTTTTAATTCGGCCCAGTAGTTCTTGATTTATTTCGATACATTAAAAAAACAAAGTTTCTCTCTTTATAATATTAGTATATAGATGATAACAAAAAAATTGCAAAAACTCATTCATCGTTTTACTAAAATTTAAAAACACTCAAATAAAACAAGCAATAATTAGATAAAATAAAATACTGTAAGTGCTATATGAACAAGACGTATACGTTAGTACAATAGATACTCCCTAACTCAAACTCTGATAGAAATATTGCACGCGAACTGAAGATTTGGATCTGTTCCAAGACTAAAAATGACCAAGCCCTTTGTAAATTAAGAAATTCGATTCCAAAACCTTAATTGCACAAAGTCTATATTCCTTTATCGGTTAAACAAACACTTGTACATTGTAAAATGTGACTTAAGCTTATAGGATAAGGTTCATATTTGAAATACTCATAGGATACTATGCGGACATCGAAATAAGATAAAAACATTAATGTTAGCAGCAGATGTATTCTAAATTTAAATTAAATTAGCTTCGGTTCTACTTCAAGTTAGGATTTAATTCAAATAAATAGTTAAAACTATAAACAACGTGTATAAATAAATCAAATGACAACTTAGCAACCACAGTCAAGTACTTAATATTGGCAAACATTTCCGTATACAGCGTGTACCAATATTCAACGGCAACCCCAGTGCCAGTGCATAATCAGATCGATAACTACATATATAAAATTAATAAAAAACAACTCTTTTTTTTTAAAGTTACGTTAACTTTTTTTGAATTTATTGTACCGTGATAACGTACCCTATACGATTAGCCACTGTGTCTACAACTATAAACATATTGCTGAATTTTTATTTGTATTATTGCTATGGCAACTAATGGCAAACATTGTCACACATTGCCAAATATTGGCAAACATAGACTGGTACTTATTTGACCATGCGTAGGTACTTACTGTTTATTTTAAATAATTTCTAAAATAATAT
Source organism: Papilio dardanus tibullus (assembly GCA_013186455.1). Taxonomy (NCBI): domain Eukaryota; kingdom Metazoa; phylum Arthropoda; class Insecta; order Lepidoptera; family Papilionidae; genus Papilio; species Papilio dardanus. The sequence goes on from QDHC01006368.1 coordinate 225,874, forward strand.
TTAACTTTAAATGTTAAATGTAAATTATTGAAGTTTAACGGATCAATAGATTAACTAAGAACGACAGAATTATGATAATGAAGCTTGTATTAAAAATCTCTAACAAACTTCTAATGCGGCGTTTTTATTCGTGTTAGAGTTTTATTACTTTAAAAGTATACGTTTGTCTTTATTTTATCGTTTTAAATGAAGTTCTCTAGCAACTGTTTGTTTCAATAAAAGTTGCTACTTAATGACTTTTTGTGGGTTTTATTGTTACTTTAATTGCTGTAACACTTTTATTAAATATTGTTATCTCTGCTTTTATAATGTGAGTGAGTGAGATGATAGTATTATTTAACATGATGTTATGGAACTTTTGTCGAATATTGGAACGACATTTAAAAATGTAACAGCACTTTAAATTATAACTCCACTTAAAATCCAAATTCCATACAAATGACGCTTTGTTAAATTGTAAGCGGCGCTTTGACGTTCATTAATAAATTATTAGCACATATTTTAAAGCCATAAATTTTGCCGAAGTAAATTCAAAAACATCCAATTTTTGGACAAATAAAGACGTACCACGATTTAGCTGTTTAAGCGCCGACAGGGAGCCCGTTTCTTACAAACAATATGTTAGTAAAAATCACGAAAGTTTAAAGTTATATCTATACTAATATTATAAAGTGAGAAATTTCGCATTTTTGTATGTATTGAAATAACTCAAGAACTACTGGGCCGATTTCAAAAATTCTTTCACCATTAGAAAGCTACATTATTTCCTGGTAACATAGGCTATTTCATTTAACTCCATGCAGACCAAGTCGCGCACTACAGCTAGTATCAAATAAAGACGTATCAACAAAACTAAAAACGTTCAACTAATGCTTAAAGTGTTTCAAATGGATCGTCTAACCCTCTATCAAAACAAATTAAGCTGAATCCAGGAATCAATTAAATGCATTAGACCGGTCTCCGAGAGGGAACCTGCAAATCGTAACAAATAGCTGGCGAATGCAATTCCAACTGATCATTATTTGCAGCAGCGAATAGAGCTGACATTTTCTACAAAAGTAAATCGACTTCTATAACTATCAATGAAATAAGTATTTAGTTTTGCTTTACCACTATGTGAATTTGATTTTAAAGTCGAATTTATAACCGGACCTGGGGGCTGCCCAAAGTACTTTTCGATTGGCGATATCGCTGATGGAATCTACAAAAACGTATAAGACTGACATTGACATTCGATAAGTCATGTGCTTGTCACGTGTAAGATATTGAACGTCAATGTCAGTTTCATACACTTTTGGCTTTCCCTATAGAATCGCTTCGTAGCGAATGTACTAAGCGCCTAGGCCGCCATCAACTCCGTTGGCGCGGTATTAAAATCAAACTTAGTACGTAGCCTATATTTCTTCAAACTATGTTCTACATTTGTTAAAAAAAATCACCAAGATACGTTAAGCAGTTGAAGAAACACCTTCAAATAACCATCCATCGTAATTTTCCGATTTATAATATTAATAGTAAGATAATAGCAATGAATTTAGAATTATTTTTTCGATCATGCGTTTCTAAATTACTGGACAGATTTTTACCCAAAGGCCACTGACATTCTCACCTTACGCTTATAAAATAATTTGATATCAAAAGCTTAACTTGTAAATCACGTAAAGCACCTTTTAGTTATGCGTATTGTTAGAGTTGAATACCTTCCTCTTAGAAACGTTCCGTGCCATTTGTCTTGCATAATGCGCTTACTCCATGTAAGTCCTTTGCACCAGACTGTACGACATTTGGTTTATAACCGTGTAAAGTGACACTTCTAACGTTTCCTGCATTTTGCAGCTATGGTACGGAATTCTAGAATATACTAAATTTCTTGGCTTTGTAAGTATAAGCCTTTGAGAATCTTGGTATGTTAACTGTAATAATGAATTTGAATTTGGTTAAATTGGAATAGATGTAACGGGTATAAAAGGTTTAGTTATATTAGAGTGATTAGGCAAGAAGGAAAGGATAATTAGAAATCCGAAATTTATCATTCTCTTTGTATTTAGACCTTTATAAAATAACCAGCTGTTGCTTGCGATTTCGTCCGTCGGAAATAAAAAATATAGCCTATGTTACTCGGGGATGGTACAGCTTTGAAACGGTGAAAGAATTTTAGAATTCAGCCCAGTAGTTTTTGAGTTATTTCAATATATACAAATATACAAATCTGTCCTCTTTATAATATTAGTAGGTATAGATTTTGTAGTCAATGACCGTAATCAAAAAGTGTGATTAACATAGAATTAATTTAGATTTTTTTTACTTAAACGACGCGCTGTATAATTTAATTGAAGGTATCCTTCGTAGCTTAACTAAAATTAGCTCGAACTATTCCAAGAATCTTCGAGGAGGTCGGCGTCGGATTATGCCGGTTCCCTGCCTCTGTTAAGTCAGTAATGTGCTACACACGGATAAATTGTTTGTTGAGCATTTAAATTATATTAAATACGACAAAATTGAATACTCGACATGTCTTACCCATTGAGTTTAATACAATATTACTGTTACTATCATTTTATTTAAAAAAAAACACGAGTCGTAACTACTCCAAATAATGACATTTCCTATTATTTTGTTTCTTTAATTTACTTCTTTAAACTTTACATCGTCTCTCTCGTCTTTATTGTTTTAACTTTTGAATTTGTCTCGTTTAGACTATCCAAATAGAGACCATGTTACCTTGTTAATCATTATCACTCTAGAATTCTAATTATCTTTGATATCTTTGTGTATTTCTTCAAATTGTCTAACTTAAAATATTTATAATCTGCAAATCTCCAGCAAAAACTGTAATTTGAATTTTTATTGTAATTTTACGGCCAAGACCCGTTAGTTCTTATCGGTTTGTAATATACGTAACGGAAGTCCTTATGACATATCTGTGTCAATTATCCGGTCCTGAATTTAGTCTGTGTATTTAATATTAACTCAAGGATAAATTAATATTCATGTCTACCTAATGACCGGTTTTGATTACCGTTGTGTTTTGCTTCTAACAGAAAGCGACTGGTAACTTCAGCAACAACTTCTTTTAATGTTTTCATTGTTGATAAACATGTTTCGATACCTTTAAAGGGTGACTAATTTCGTGCAATGAATTTAGAAATAAAGATTTTGCAATTTTTGCTTACTCGTTGATATCACGATATCACGATAGTGAGCAAAAGCTTAGCATGGTATGGGAAAGTTATGTCAAGGAAGTAAGGCATGTGACAAAGAGAGCGTTAAGTGTAACTGTGGAGGTACACCGGTAGAGTTAGACCTAGAAAGAAATGGATTGCCTGAAAGGTGATATGACCAAAAAACGATAACTATCATGACGGAAAATAGTTTAACGTAGAGGTCAAACGCTTCGGGGATATAATGATTTCTAAAGATGTTCTTCAATGGGGCAAATTACAAATGCGTTTATTTGTCTGCTTCTGAAACAATATCATATCTTGACAACATTTGTAACCATAGGTTTGGCAAACTTCCAAAATGTAAACTATACGTAGTCCTAGCTTTGCAAATAAACTATGAAACTAAATCATCCGGTCATATTCAAATGGGATAGAAGAATAAATGGTAACACTTTGATCGATAGATTGCTAGCTGTTACCCTTGATTCCATCTGCGCGGAAGTAAACAAAACATAATATTTAAGTAGTCTATGTGTCCTTCCATACTATGTTCTACATCTTAGGAGCCTTCAAGAAAAGAGCGTACTCCTCCCTCAAAGACCGGCAACACATTTGTGGTTCCTCTGGCATTGCAGATGTCCGTGGCTGTCGGACCAATTAACTTAGTTGATCCGCTACTCGTTTGCCCCCTTCTCCTATAAGAAAAAAATCTCTCACTTTCTCATTTATAATATTAGTATTTTTCTTGTAAACGCAAATTGGCTTGCAATTCTTAGGAACTGTGTGTATACGTTCAAAAGGTCTCTAAGTTTAAATTTTATAAAGGTATTATAGCTTTTCAGAACTGGATTTCGAGACGTTGAAAACTAGAATTTTCAGAAGCACCTACGTTTTCAGGTAATATTCCTGTGTTATTAGAAATTGATTATTAAGTAATGTAACTTATGATGTTATAAAATAGTTATTTTAATTTAATTAAGTAAATAGAGTTAAATAAAATATGACAAAATAATTGAACTTGAAATTGCATTTAATTAAAGAAACTGACGATTTGTTGGAGTAACTTACTTTAATTTTCTCTTTCTTTAATAAGTTTATTGTTCGTTTTCAAAGTAGCAATTTTTTACGTGAAGTTCTCGATACATAGGTAAAAAAAGGGTAAAGGTTTCGACCCATGATGGGCTCCATTTTCCGTCACTCCACGACTAGCGCGTATTTTGCGTGAATACACATCTCTTTGAATTTCGTCGCCGATATGTGCATGTTGCATCACATACATAGGTAAAGCATAGTTTCTTTAGAAGGAAAGTATGGCATCTAACAAGGAGAGCTTTAAGTATGAATGTGGTACACCGGTAGAGGTAGACCTAGGAAGAGATGGATTGCGTGAAAGGTGATATGATAAACAAGGGTGTGACTGAGATGGCGGAGGATGGATTAACGTGGAGGACAAAAAGCTGATGCTCTGAGCCTACGGGAATAGGATGTGGCTGTGGAGACGATAATGATGAGGTGGAAGAATGCCTTTCTAATAAAGGCTGTACTATGAAAAGTCATTACACATGTCGCTTTAGAAATGTTGGAAGAAGAGACATTAGGAGTTAAGCTTAGTGTTTAAAATGAAATAGCCAAGTCTATACACTTCAGATTATGGGTTATGTTCAACAATTTGTATTGAGTACTAATTTGTTATAGTTCTAGTAAGACATAAGATCGTTGAAATATCTTTTATTATGCAAAATCTACTTAATATAGTACTGAGAATAACAGGCGGGTAATCCTCGAGCCGGCTAGAGTTGGCGTTTTATCGACACGTATGTGCCAAGAGGATAATCCGCCATTATAGCGCGGGTAATTGCCAGATATCGACATATCGATAGCCGGAAGATTATCGCACCTCACTATGTCCGGTTTAAACTAGATTGGACGAGTTGTTAAAGTACGACACCTTTTCAAACTTCATGTCATGGAACGGTCTCACAAATTAATTTCTTGATGTCTGTATTATGCGAATTTGGTCATTCTTAAATTTTTATACAATTCATCTGTCATTTATTAAATACATTATCTTTACTAATATAGTCGAACCTGGATAAGCGAGAAATGGATTAGTGAGAAACCTCTATAAGCGAGAGTCACTGTACAGTCCCGAAGGAACGGTATCCATAAGCGAGAAACTCGGATTAGAGAGACACGTCTATAAGCGAGACAAATATTGCGGTCCCTTGAACGCTCGCGTATCCAGTTTGGGCTATATTAGAGAGACACTTTGTATTTTTGTAAATCTTAAAGTAACTCAAAAACTACTGGACCGATTTCGATAATTCTTTCACTATTAGAAAGCTACTTTCATCGTGCTTTTTTCTATTTGCGTGCGAAGTCGCTTGCAATAGCTAATGATTAATAATAATAAACTTTAATAAATATATTGGAGTAAATGTTATCTTCTACATTGGGTGAAAATAAGATTTTTTTTCTTTCACAATTCTAAAGCCCTTCGTAAACTATGGCTAACTAATACTGCACTGAAGATTGTTAAGTGATTTTTATGCAGATTAAGTATGAGAAATCTACAATAAGGTTCTCCCTTAGTGAACAATACGACTCTGTGAGGACTCTATTGGCACGACCTTCCTTCCTATATTCCTTATTTCCTTCTTAAATCAGACTATAAAATAAATATATCTTATAAATATATTCATAACTTTAAAGTTCAATAAAATGGCGCTAGTAATATATTGACGATTATAAAACTCTTGTACGAGGATGAAATATTTGAAGATTCCGTCGGCGACAAAGGAACGGGAAGTAGGCGACGTTTTCTCACCCTCAATTTAATACTGCAGTTGGATGGTAAAAGGAATTGTACCGTACATTGCAGTTCAAGGAACTACTATTTGCTTAGAAGATAACCTATATCTATACTAATATTATAAAGAGAGAAGTTTTGTATTTTTGTATGTATAGAAATAACTCGAAAACTACTGGGAGGATTTCAAAAATTCTTTCACCGTTAGAAAGCTCAATTATCCCCGAGTAACATAGGCTATATTTTTTAATTCCACGCGGACGAAATTCCATACAAGTTAATCGAATAAAATGGAAATTATTTATAGCTTTGTTAGGTTATAATATTAGAGGACTTTTTAAAGGAACGATTTAATTATATTTGCACAGTTTTTGAATTGACCTTAGTCGTTAAAAAGTTAAATTCATTAATAATTATTTAAACAAAACTTGAATCGCGTATTTTGCGTGAACAACACAAGTAACAAGATATTATTGTTTAATGGAAATTAGTTTGATAATGCAAATACTCGTAATCCTAAACGAATTCTCAAGAACTTCAACATCGGTCATTGTTTAACTTCGAGTTGAATTCGAGTTACCGTAGTAATCAGAGATCGAAATACGAATTCCACTTTCATAGAACTGTTAAAGTACCACAGAAGCTCCCTCTTGCTATAGATCGGAATGATTTATTCATATATCTGTACTAATCTTTGACTTTTAAGAGCAGGACCTGTCGAGCACAAAATACCGAACACTTGCTTACATGTGTGCTCGCTTTGTTTCTGTAAAAAATTACAGACAGTATGAAATGCAGATGTGTGATTGTAATTAATTCGTCCCAAGCAAAAATTCAAAGTTCATTTTATACTTTTGGATTTTTGCCTAGTCCATTTCTTCATAGTTAAAGGTGCTCATAATACCGTGTGCCAGACATGTTTATGACTTCTAGATGTGCCACTGAATAGCTCTATGAAATATGGAGGAAGGTTTTTAAAAACGAAAACGATTAATGTCGGAATAGGTAATCAATTTCAAACTTCCATCGTAATCGATTCTATCTCTGATGCAATTCAATTTATGACTATAATGCATATTAATGAAGAATGGAATTTTGCTTTAGACTGATATTATGGGTGACTGCTGATATTCTAAAAGACTGAAAAAAATTACAATCTTTCTAACATTATATATGCAAAAGTTACGATGGAAAGATATTTGAAGGTATCTCCAGAAAGGCAACGGATCTCAATGAAATTTTGCAAAGATGCAGACTATAGTCTGGAAGAACTCATAGGCTACTTACTATGTATCTTTTAGTTCCACGTAGACGAAGTCGTGGGCGATAGCTGGTCGGTAATACGAGAGCATTAATTATAATTAGTGTAGAAAGTTAAACAAGTGACATAACACCAAACCGTCTTTTGTTTAAGTGATGTGATCCAAGAAACGGCTCTTTAGTTTACTGCTAATTTGTGCAAGAATACATTTTGCTACCGTTGCCGTACATTATAAACAAACTGCCTATTCTAAGAATTCAATTTGACATTAATTACATTTCCTTGTTACAGATTTAACGAGCAAGCGAACATCAAAAGATTCCTTTTGTAGAGTAACCCCTATGTATATAACATATGGCTGCACGCACGTACAAACTTAAAACAAAATGGCCAACAAAGCAAACGATAGAACAAGACAAAAACATATTAAAAGAGAATCTAAAAATAACAAGATTATAGCAGAAGATGAGGTAACTAATGAAAAAGAAGTAACTCGGAGTAATCAAATGAAATATGAAAAACAAAACATAATCAAAGTGACGAGTAGAAATGCGAATACATTGTTCCTTTTGTTAAGGATATCAAATTGTTGTGTACTAATGAAGCAATGGACAGTGTTGTGCTTGTTGATAAGTTGCACTTCTGCGTTGAAGGAGCAGAAGTTTGGGATCGAACCGCAGGATCAGGTGAGTTTTGTTTTAATAGATTTTATAGTAAACATTATGTGAAAGTTTTTAATACTTCAGATTTGGCAGTTAAACTAATTATACTCATCATCTCCACAACCTAATTCTACTCCCGTAGGGTCAGCGCACCAGGTTTTTGACCTCTATTATTCTATCCTCCGCCATCTCAGTCGTCACACCCTTGTTTATCATATCACCTTCCACTCAATCCAATATAATAACAGAGTTAGTTCGAGATTCCATAAACAGTGTAGTTTGTGTGGTAGTTCTAAAGTTTCATATGTAGATATCTTCTTTAAGGTTATCAACCTTGTCGGTGGAGTCCTTTCCAATCTTCTCTGTCTTGTGCTAACATCTTGACCTTCTGATACGACACGACGTTCACTTTCTTTTTTATTTGGTCTATATAACTTGCCCTCGGTCTTCCTCTCTTTCCCTTTCCTTCTACTTCGCCTTTGGTAGGTATATCAAATTAAATTAATCTCATGTAATAAAAGTGACCCTTCATTACATAAATACGATAATTAAATTATCCTTAACATGATAAAATATTTTAACAAATTCCAATAATTTTAACGAGGGTTAATTACTTTGGTTTTTGTTTTAGATATTTCGCGAACAAATCAAATTAAGCCGCAAACAAAATGCCTCGACTCACGATGTTATATGATCGTCCATGTTTGTAATATCCATAACTGAAAACACCCACACAAATTATATTAATAAGCTTCGAGGTGTCTAAGGTCTTTCGTACACGAGGGTACACAAATCTGCAATTCTAATCTCTATGCGACTTAACTTTTCAAACGAAACAAGAGTCACATCGATTGTATTTGTTTTTTATATAAATCTATACTAAAATTATAAAGAGAGAAACTTTGTATTTTTGTTTGTATTGAAATAACTCAAGACTACTGTGCCGATTTCAAAAATTCTTTCACCATTAGAAAGTTACATTATCCCCCAGTAACATAGGCTATATTATTTAATTCCACGCGGACGAAGTCGCGCACAACAGCTAGTCAGCATATAAAAGTAGTCCAATATAACCCGTACGTATCGAATAATAAAAAAATTCAAGCGAACAGCGCTCGAGGCAAGGAATTTTTAATATCCTACGTTATTTTCAATACAGGGTTTTCATGTCAACTTCAGTTTGTCTACATAAAGAATAATATTGGCCAATCTTATTATATTCCTAGATTTTATTGGAGGAAGCATTGATTTATGATACCATTATTATTTGAAAGTTTCTTAGTAACTGAGATTTTTACGTACAATTTATTATTATAAATACTGACGAAATAGATGCGTAAAAAAATATTATCATCCCTCTTACTAAAAAAAAAAACGGAAATAGTTTTTACAATTTATAATCTATACATCTACGAGTATATCTGTACTAATATTATAAAGAGAGAAACTTTGTATTTTTGTATTTTTGTTTGTATTGAAATAAGTCAAGAACTACTGGGCCGATTTCAAAAAGTCTTTCACCATTAGAAAGCTACATTATCTCTGATTAACATAGGCTATATTATGTTTAGTCAGTATTTTATTGTCTTTTACAATTCAAAAAAATATTTTATTATAATTATAAAAATTGGTACATGTAAACTACACGTGTAAATAACTTTTAATAAGTTTTTTTGGAATATAATTAAATTCTCAGTACTATTTAGAGATCATCTTCAACTTTTGAAATGCTTTTTTTAACATTTATTATTGTTAACAGAGTGCAGTCGTCGGCTCGAGGGTTACCCTCCCCTGTAGAGTGGAAGGTAAAGTGGGACAACTCCAGTGGACCAAAGATGACTTCGGTCTTGGCACACATAGACATCTCACTGGCTATGAGAGATACAAAATGGTCGGCAGTGATGAAGAAGGTAAGAACATAATAGCAATAGTTGTCTTAAAAACATCGTAAGTAGCCAACGTCCTTCATATAAGGAAAATAACATCGAGAATTGTTCAGATGTTTCGGCGATGCCTTCAAACAAACATCTATCCATCCTTATTTAACTATTTATAATATTAGTAAGATTTAAGTTGGCACATTTGGCGATATTTCCAAACCGCTACTACTTTAGCCTCGTACGCACTAGGATAGTATTTTAGTCGAGTATCAAGTAGTAAGTATCCGAACAAAAGATTTACTAATCTATTCTAGTAAAATGTTGCTGTTCGGACACGTTTAGTTACTAAATAAAATACTAAAACCTAGTACGTAAGTTTAGGCTTAAACGAGTCCGAACAGTAGTAAATCCTTTGATCGGATAAATGCTACTTGCTACTCGACTAAAACACTATCCTGGTGCGAACAAAGCTTTAGAGTTCTTCAAGAGGCGAGCGTATCACTGTGGTTCCTCTAGTATTGCAGATGTTGTAGGGCGTCGATGATCGTCGTCGTGTTTTGCTGCTCGTTTGCCCCCTTTTCTTAGAGAAAAACATATGGAATAAGAATAATCTACTGTCCGACGTGCAAACTCTAGTATACTGACAATTACCTATGTAATATACTAAGAGACTGTGCGTAAGTTGGTCAAGCCTTGTTCGCAACAGGATAGTATTTTAGTTGAGGACAAAGTAGCAAGTATCCGAACAAAGGATTTACTAAACTACTCTACTAAAATGTTGCTGTTGTCACGTTAGTTACTGAATTACTTGCTATTTGATTAAAATACTATCTTGATGCGTAGAAGACTTCGGACATTAATGTCATCGATTTAAGTAGCTTTGAATACAAATGGCTAGCTAGCTCTAATGTTTTTCAACGCTAAGACAAAGCTAAATCTAAATTATAACACGAAACTAAAATAACCCAGACAAGAATCTTGTTTCCAGTATCTTAGCTTCCTTAACAATGTTGACTTTGCTTCACGAGTCGAGGATTCTAATAAAAACGACAAATATTAACACTACTTAATTATAAAGAAAAAGCTAGATTATTTTGCTTAGGAAATTCACGGCTTTAATATTTTTTAAATTAATAGTTAACAGATTATATAAGATCGTGTTAGAATAAGGTTTTTAAAGGGGGAATGGTGGTAGTAGTCGAATCTATGGCACTCAAGCTTTGTTCGCATTAGGATAGTATTTTAGTCGAGTAGCAAGTATGCGGACAAATGATTTACTAAAATCTACTCTACTAAAATGTTGCTGTTCGGACACATTTCGTTACTAAATTAGTACCCTGGTGCGAACAAGGCTTTAGGGTAGTATTTTAGTTGAGAAGCAAGTAGCAAGTATCCGGAAAAAGGATTTACTAATCTACTCTACTAAAATATTGCTGTTCGGATACGTTTAGTTACTAAATTACTACCCTGGTGCGAACAAGGCTTTAGGGTAGTATTTTAGTCGAGAAGCAAGTAGCAAGTATCCGGAAAAAGATTTACTAATCTACTCTACTAAATTGTTGCTGTTCGAAAACGTTTAGTTACTAAATTACTATCCTAATGTGTAGGTTTAGGCTTAAACGAGTTCAAACAGTAGTAAATTGTTTGATCGGATAAATGCTACTTGCTACTCGACTAAAATACTATACAAGGCTACTGTGCAAAGCATTAGATCGGAGTCCGTACCCTTACGGCTAGGCTAGAGGCTATCTTCGTCTTACACTTCGTAGCCTAGTTTTAAATGTAGAGTTGCATTTGTTTTGTATGTTCGGTCTATAATTTGAATCTCTTTATATCATCTCTTGAATCCAATAGTATAAAGAGCAATGATTGTTGTTTTGTTTGCATTGAATATGCTCTATAACTAATTAAACAATTTGAAGAATTATTTCACTGTTGGATAGCTATACTATCCTCGGGTACATGTCACTAAAAACTAGCGAGCCGCCCCGGCTTCGCACGGGTGCAAAACTGATATTAAATACACTACAGAAAAAACTGTGAACATGTTATATAACAGCCATACTAACAATATTTGCATCGTGCGAAGCCGGGGCTGGTCGCTAGTTCCATATATAAACTTTCCGCAAACCGCAAAAACCGCATCAAAATCCGTTGCGTAGTTTTAAAGATTCAAGCATATATAGGGACAAACATATAAAAGCGTTATTGTTTTATACTATGTAAGGATAAGGATAAGGATAACGATGAGGAAGTTATTATCGATGGGTGGAACTATGTTTGAAGGTATTTCCAGAACGACTAGACAGATCTTGATGAAAATTAACACATAAATGTAGAACATACTCTGAAGGAACATAGGCTACTTAATAATTTAATTTTATTCCAAGCTCACGATGTCACGTGGAACAGCTAGTTTGAATAGAAACTAAAAATTGACAGGTTAAAAATAGTATCTTGAGACGCTATCGATAACCACCCACATTCGTAGAGGAACTGATAATGGCGCCTAATTTATTTTTAACAGACACCATTATGAATATTAATCACCCACATAAACATGCATTCACACGGGCGCTTTTTTAACGCTTGCGCTCATACGATCGCTGTAAAATGACTCTTGTTTCGTTCGTCCAGCGCTTATAATCCAACGCTGCGAGATAAAGCGCCGCTGTTTGAACAAATACATGGAAATGAATTTGTTCTATTTCAACGCTTTTTTAGCGCGCGATGAAAAATCGCTCGTGTGAATGAAGTAACGTCCGATAATGGTATTATTAAAAGAATAATAAAATATGAAGTTGGGAAATTGATAAAAAACTATCTCAACGGCCGTTATTGGAATTCCCAGACAATTTGTGCTAATATTTTCGTTAATCTTGTTTTTAAATTATCTCTGGTTTATTGAATAACAGGGGGGTTATCCAGAGTACATTGGCTACAAAGCGATTCGATAGCGAACGCCAAAAATGTATGAAACTGACAGTGACGTTCGATATCGCACACGTGACAAGCACGTGACGTATCGAATGTTGTCAGTTTAATACATTTTTGTCGACTCCATCAGCGATATCGCCAATCTAAAAGTACTTTTGGTAGACGCCCTTGCTTTTCTCGCATATTTGTTTCCTAGTTTGCATAATTGATTTTATCTTCCTTGTATATGCGGGTACTTAATTGTGAGTTTAAAACTTAATTATTCTGTTATTCTGCAGGCGATTATTCTTTGGACATTAGAGAAGTTGGTTTAGAAGACGATGCCACGTACCAATGTCAAGTCAGTTCCGGTCCTAGAGGTAAGTTCTTTGATCCTATAATTTTTATTGATTATATGACATATGTCATACTGACAGCGACTGAGACACATTTATACGAAATATACGTAACGTGACAAAGACAGTGACATAGATCTTTGGTCCCTTTCTCCGTATGCGATTCTGTTTGTTTGTGCCCAGATACAGACAACCAAACAGATATGACGTATCATATAGCATTGTGGGTTCCAAGAGTATTTTCGGTGAACTATTTTTTCATACGTGCAAAGGCTTAAAACATGATATTATTGGTTTAAAGCGTAAAGTGATGCACAAACAACATAGCTATGACGTAGTCTAAGGAATTTTGTCTCTCTACCGTATACGCTACCATTTCTATGTCTTTCTCTTTCTACGGTTATAATAAATTCCTTTGTTTGCTTATATTTATTAGTAGCCGATACATCTATAGCAAACTTTGTTATTCGTTTTGAATTGTTAAAATTTAATAAAATATTTCTAGCTATTTTTGTAGAAGTAATGCATAGTCTATATCGAGAAAGTCTATGTCTGATATCAGCTAAATTGATGTATAAATTATTCAGAGCTCAAAGGGCATATCTCGTTTAGTGACTACTACGACATTCCCCCTCGTCATATTTCGGGTTTAAAAAGGTTAGGGTTTCATTGAAAATTGTATGGAATTCTGTACAGACTTTTCATGGCTTCCCTAACTGATTGTTAATCATTCTATGCCAAGGTGAAATTTAAAAGGTGATTTTTTTTAAATGTTAAAATAATAATTGATTTAGTTCTTTTTGGTAACATACAGGATTAATACTATTTATTTGTATTTGTTTTAAGATAGTATTTAAAAAATATCTCAATATGAATTCATACTTTTTTTCAAGACAATGTTTCGTCAGATGATATTTTAGTCTCAATGGCTGCAACTGCGATGGGTATCTCTCACATTTTATTTTCCAAGTCAAGCGTCTCCTATTTATGGACACCTCACCCCGACATCGTAATTAACAAGTTAGGGTTGCAAAAACTTTTTAATTTCTGTCACAGATTAAAAAAAATAAAACTTCGTTGTTTCAATTAAAGTTGTTTATTAGATTAGGTAATTATAACTTTATAGCTATCCGTTGAAACCTTCTCAAGTAAATTTTAAACTAGCTCTGGCAAGCGACTTCTTCCATGCTTAATTAAAAAAAAATAGTAAAAAAAAGATTTGATAACTTAATAACAATGTAGCTTTCTAATGGTAAAAGAAGCGGTTTTGTTCTACTCTAATCGTTATTTAGTCTCTTAAGCCGCGATCGCACCAGGATTTTAGTCGAGTAGCAAATAATTTATTAACTAAACGTGTCCGAATAGCAACACTTTTGCAGAGTAGATTAGTAAATCCTTTGTTCGGATACTTGCTACTTGCTTTTTTATAATACAAAGTGGCAACCCAGCAAGTGGCCACCAGGATTCGCTGAAAAATCCGAAGAGACCCCTGCCCATAGACATCAGCAATTATAGATGCGTTCCCTACCTTTGGGTAATCTTCGAGGGAGGAGACGTACAGCAAGAGGATAATTTATCTTCCTATACTTCGTCTCCCCCGCCATATCCACTCCCCCTTCCCATCATTTCTTTATAGAAAACGGATAGGAAGGGAAAGTGAACTAAAAGACTATTTTAAGTACTGTTAACAAATACTGATACTATAACCAATGAAGTATGAAAAAAAACAAAAACTTTGGTCGAATACATCATCATTTCTGATTAAAACAATAACAATAATTTAACGCGACGACTATTAGAACTTGTCAAATAAATCACGAACGTAACAACCTTTTTATTAGAACTATTAATTTTAGTAGAACAGTTGACAGTTGAGGGTAGTTGCAAGTACATGTTTTTGGTTTAGCTCTTCTGTTTTATTTTAATTATTTACAATTACAAATAGTGAGTAATTAGTAATACTTGCCTGCAGTGTTTGTTTGTTGCATTATCTAAAGCAATTTATATTAAAAACGTATATTGGACACAAATATGGATTATTCACAAGTACAAA
>QDHC01006368.1:264446-307501 GCA_013186455.1 Papilio dardanus tibullus
GAATCTTAATGAAATTTTATACAGATGTAGAACATAGTTGGAAAAACACGTAAGCTACTTACTAAGTAATTGTTATAGATAGCTTGTAAAGTGATATAGATTTGATCCCTCTCTTTGTTACCGTAGTTATTGAGTTTATAAGTGCAATTTATTGTATTTTTTTTATTGTTTCAGGTACAATACGCTCCTAGAGTAAGAATTTTCATCAAAACTGGTGTAAAAAATAATAGAATACAAGAAGGTGATACGTTGATTTTAGGTGAGTTTAGTTCTTTACTTATATCTTGACTAATTTTGGTAGAAAGGAGTCTACAGAGCGTCTACATCGGATTTGGCAAAGGAGGGACATACTCGTAGGAAGGTGATCTATCCTCTCTCTGTGCGTCCCCTCCTCCGTCTGTTAAGCCTTGTGCCTTTACGCACCAGGTCAGTATTTTAGTCGAGTAGCAAGTAGCATTTACCCGATTAAAGGATTTACTACTGTTCGGACTCATTTATGAATAAACCTACGCACTAGGATAGTAATTTAGTAACTAAACGTGTCCGAACAGCAACATTTTAGTAGAATAGATTAGTAAATCCTTTGTTCGGATACTTGCTACTTGCTACTCGACTCAAATACTATCCTAGTGGGTACAAGACTATAAGCTTTGTACCAGGACAGTATTTTAGTCGAGTAGCATGTAGTTTCATATCCGAACTAAGGGTTTACTAATCTACTTTACTAAAGTGTTGATGTTGACACGTTTCATTACTAAATTACTTGCTACTCGACTAAAATACTATCCTAGTACGTAGAAAGCATTAAGGAAGGAAACGCATCTGCAAATACGGATGTCTATGTGGAGCGGTTTCTTTTTGATGAATTTAGGTGGCCGTTTGCTTGTTTCCACATTATGATAAAAAAGTGTTGGATTGGATGTTTCAACACTTTACTTTTTTCAGGCTGTCAAGCGACTGCAAACCCGAACAACCTAACATATAAATGGTTCGTGAACAATGATCAAATTATTGGAAATATTAACAATGAAATCGTAAGTAGCTATTTTAAAACATCGTAGAGATTAAGAGATAAAATTAGATTTCTGTATAGATGTTTTAGTAGTGGAAACCCACGTTAATATTGCATTAAGAAGTAGGAGAAAGCGACTTTATCTCTATCCCTATGTGTGCTTAAATCTTTAAAACTACGCAACAAATTTCGATGCGGTTTTTTTAATAGATAGAGTGATTGAAGAGTAAGATTTATATGTATAACTAGAGACCCGACCCGGCTTCGCACGTACAGTGCTGATAATAAATACACTACAGAAAAACTCTGAACGTTGTATATAAAAACTAAGTGGCCCGCTCCGGCTTTGCACGGCTATGAAATAGCCTATGTCACACACTGAAAAAAATATTAATTTAATTTAAATTGCACCCGTGAGATGCCGGGGCGGGTGACTAGTTAAAAATAATTTAGGTATCTGAATATTTTTAATTTAAAAACTTAGCAACACGCCTTTTGCAAGTTCCATAAGTGTAAATAACTTTATTCCATATTAATTTTACAAGCGACATTTGCATGTTGCTTTCTCAAAAAATCCCGAGGGAATGTTGGGAAAATTTTCAAATTTCGTCTCGGCACTTGCATGCATTTTGTATTAACCTACCTACAGAGAGATACAGGGTAAATAAATTATACTTGAATTATGCTAGAAATTATCCTGTTTCATGGGTTTTTGTGGCTTCTCTAAATATGCATGAAGTAAAGGAAAATGCATTTAAATGATTTACCACTTTATACACGGAATTATATTAAACTTAAGAGGGTCGGTGACTCAGGGCTTTACCTCTTGACTTGTAAACTGCAAGTCTCGAGTTCGAATCCCGTCATGTACCAATGTGTTTTTCGATTTTCATATGTACATATTTACCCGACGCTCTTAGTTGAAGAAAAACATCGTGATGCAACCTGCACATATCGGCGAAGAAATTCAAAGATATGTGTAAAGTCACACAAAATACGCGCTAGTCGTGATGTTGCGGAAAATGGAGCCCATCGTGGGTCGAACCTTACCTTACCTTATATTAAACATATGTTTAGTATGTTCTTGTCTTATAAATGAGGTTAAATATTTATAAGATAAATTAACTACAAAAATTTAACTAGATAAGTCTAAACCAGACTTAATCCTTTAATCTCATAAAGCTTTATTCCGAAACGAGAATCAGCGTTATTACTGTTGTACTTTCTACGTTTGGTACTGGTACATTCATAAAATTTATTTCAATATACAGAACAACCTTGTTCCTAGTACTTCTTATGATACATAATTTGGTCCAATGATACCCCTGGTGTATCTTATTTGGTTCCGAGTCTCCTCCAGTTTCGTATAATCGACATCTTATTGGTCCTCGTTTTTCGCAGTACATTATACATTTTTTCGGATATCGGGTTAGACTACAACAATTCCAAATTTCAAAATTCAACCTTGGTTAAATAACCTAACCATTTCCTTAATTACTTTATTCCTTCTTAAAGAAGAACATTCAACATTATTCCTAACCATATTAACACACTCCAGGTCTCCCCCAAACACCAGGGGGCACACCTGGGGGTTTACTCCCCCTGGGGCATTACCGAAAGTACATTCGCTACAAAGCGATTCTATAGCGAACGTTAAAAATGTAAGAAAGTGACAATGACGTACGATATCTCACACGTGACAAGCACATGACTTATCGAATGTCATTGTCAGATTCATACGTTATTGTCGATTCTATCAGCGATATCGCCAATCGAAAAGTACTTTGGATAGCCCCCGAGACCAGTTTAGAAATCAACACTCTAAAATATACATCGACTGTATACAAACACACATTTCCTTTATAAATTTAAGGTTTTATTTTAAGTACGTTCATTTCTTCATAATATACGTGCCCTTAATTAACAAATATAATACAAAATATACAATCACAGTATACATATTAGTTTATATGTCATAAATATGAGAATTTATATTTCTCGATATAAGCAAGTAGGTCTTAGAATTGCTACAGAGGTTTGGAATATTGTCAATAAGGTACCGCGAACCAATACCAACACGTTTGATCGTTACTTTGATATTTTTATGCTTACATCGAGTCGTGCTAGCGTTATTAACCCATTTTCCACTATTCGAATAGTCGTCCGACTTTGTCGCATATGTATAAGCAGTGTATTGAAAGAGTTTCAAATAGATAAGGTATAGAACGGACATTTAAAAAGTTCTGTTATTAATTCAATAATCATAATACTTAAACTGCAAATTAATAAAATTTTTCGTAATTTTTTTAAGAAATGTTACCTCTAGATACGATGACAATTAAGTTCTTGTCTTGTTTTTAATACACTAGCGACCCGCCACGGCTTCGCACGGGTGCAAATCGGTATAATGCTGATACTAAATACTGCAGCGTTTGCAATGTAAGCGCTAAAATGTGTTAATTTACGACACCATATTAAAAATCTCTAAATTATGAGTGTTACTCTACTATATTGTGAATGTATTATACTCGTATGTAAAACCTTCCTTATGAATCACTCTATCTATTAAAAAAAATCCGCATCAAAATCCGTTGCGTAGTTTTAAAGATTCAAGCATATATAGGGACAAACATAAAAAGCGTTATTGTTTTATACTATGTAAGGGTAATGTAAGGTAAGGGTACTATATTTCAACTGCTAAGCTGCGACTGCACATCGAAATAGTCGCGTCGCTTAGTGGAAAAGGACCTTAAGTCTTCATGAAGGTTTTGTTGCAGGTGATACCGAATGTGTCTCGCAAGTATAACGAGGCGACTGTGAAATGTGAGGTTCACAATACAGTCGGTAAAAGCGCCGATTCCAAAACACTGGAAGTCGCATGTAAGTTAATACGTACCGACTGTGAGCGTGCTTGATTTTATTTTATCATTTAGTTGTCTTACTGTAGTCAGAGTCATTTAAAGGTAAATTAAACAATTTCTTAATTAAAGTAGGCTTGGCATACTAAAATACTAAGTGGTTTAGTGGTCATTGGATGACTATTGTATTTAATTACATGTTTGGTTTACACCGAACCGAAAGTATGCCAATACTCGGCGCGTAGTGGCTACCTAATAATGAAAGGCGTATAGTGAGCTTGTTCATAATCGGTAGCTGATAATACGTATGGCGATAAAACATAATGTTTTCAAGGTGTCTTAAAATACTACAGTATGGATAAAATGACAAGCTTATTAGTACACGGACAGATTTTGTAATAACGTTATTTTTTAGATGGTCCTAAATTCAAAGTGAAGCCACAAAACGTTGAAGGAGATTCCGGTTCTATAGCCACCATGAACTGCGTTGTTGACGGACATCCCCAACCGAAGATAACTTGGCTACGATATGAAAATGAAAGGATTATTGTAAGTACATTATTATCTACTAGCTGTTGCCCGCGACTCCGACTGTCCGGGTGAAATAAATCAGTGTTCTACCAGACTATTTTAGATCTACGCAAACTTTCATAGAGATCCGTTAAGCCCTTTCAGAGATATCTTCAAACAGCCATTCATCGACCATAAGTTTCGCATTTTCAATATTAGTAATTAGTAAGATTTAATTTCATTACACAGAGAGTTGGTAAAGCAACGAACTTAACAGTAACGGTGACGAAGCAATCCGCGGGTCAGTACTGGTGCAGAGCCAGTGTTGACGGTTACCCTGATATTGAAACATCTGCTATGGTCTTTGTTAAAGGTAAGAAGTAGTTTTAAGTGGCTATTCCCACTAGTCTGTACCTGTTAGCTTAGCAATGTCGCCTCCAGTGGAATTGAAAGTTTTTAAATATTAAGTAAATTGTAAAAAACTTTATAATTTAAAAATTGTCCAATATAAAGTTATTTAACATTTTTGTCGAAGAGTCTAGAAAACGCTGGTATAAATAAACAATCCAAGTTTGCTTTTAGCTTTAAATGTAATGGATCTGTCCGTTGATTGTTTAGATCTCGAGCTTTTAGTTAATTTATTAACTTTTCTTGATGTTTTTATTACTTAAAGTAAAACAAGAATAGAAATGTGATATTGAGATAAGAATGCTCAGAACTTTTAAGTTTGTTATCAACGTAATTGGGGGATTAAAGTAGAATTTCAACGTAGTCACAAAAATAGATTGTAATAGGGAGTTTACTAGAGGCAAGTAGTCTTTGCTATCTGCCTTTAACGAACTCCCGCGAACTACACTATATTTTAGGCCCTATTTGCCTTCCCAGCTTCTTCCTATTCGAAGTTTAAATATATTTTTCTTTAAGGTCCACCAAAAATAATCTCAAATAGAACACAGTACGGCGTTGAAGGCGACAGCGTTAGAGTCGAATGTATATCTTTCTCTATCCCTAAGCCTGATTTTGTTATTTGGAGTTTTGAAGGGAATGAAATTAATTCACTTCATAATCACGTAAGTACTCTGATTTCAATGACTTTTCATTGTAAAAAAGGTTGTCTATCTCTTTACATAATAATTTATTACAGGAATATGCATTCTTAGAAGAGACTTTAAGCGACCGTACGAGTAAATCAACATTGATAATACGAGAGAGTCAAGCGAAACATTTTGGTACCTACAACTGTAGTGTTTCTAATTCCTATGGGACTGATACTGCAGAAATTATTCTGATACCTGATAGTAAGTCAAACAAGTATTTAATTTAAAATAAAACTGAATAACGTTATTACACCAAACTTACAAATCGATCAAGAAGACTACATAGTCAATATGGCTAGGGCTATTCCTACAATTGGAAATTGGAATGCAGCTACAAGAATTCGTTAGATAAAGATTAACGTGTAACATAAATAATTTAGTATTACAAAGTCACCCCTTAGGTAGGTAGGATCCGCGCCCGTCGTTGGGGACATATAAGCTGGTGATGATGATACAAAGCTGTTTTTCTTCTTCATTTTGCGTTGCATGTTAGAAAATGTAGTTCCTTTTCGAACTCTTGAATTGCCTTCTTTATATCATATTAACGTTACTTCTTAATTACAGAATCATTCAATCTCCTAATCGTAATCAGTGGTGCAGCAGGCTCTGCTATTCTACTCTTAATAGTGATGCTTATAATAATGTTGTGTCATCGCAAGTCCAACAAGACTGATGTAAAGAAACCAGATATAACCGATATTGGGAAGAATTGTGTCGATCAATTCAAGGACAGTGATCGTAATTCTAATATCAGTGATTTGAAGATGGAACTACGACAAGTTGAAGGCTGTGATATGGTACGCTTGGTAAAATGTCCATAGCTAGCTTAAATTCCTGGAATCGAATTTATTAACCATTAACATCACTTTCTGAGATACAAACCAACTTATTTCTCAAGGGTCTCATTAAATTTAAGATAACTTCCAGGATGTTTCCAACAATGGTTCAGAAACTGAACTCCATAATCATTCTACACTACACCTGACGACAAACCTCGGCTTGCCTCTCGCCGGGCCGGTGCCTTTGCCTGACTCCGGTTA
This sequence comes from Papilio dardanus tibullus, assembly GCA_013186455.1. Lineage (NCBI taxonomy): Eukaryota > Metazoa > Arthropoda > Insecta > Lepidoptera > Papilionidae > Papilio > Papilio dardanus. Next base: position 270,964 of record QDHC01006368.1, read on the forward strand.
TGATAACGAACTTATGAAGCAATACCAGCGATACAGCGGGGACTTCAATCAGCCGCTGAATATGCATATCAAGGTATTGTGTATAGAGAAACTATTTTTAGATAGTTAAGTAAGTATCGTATTTGGAGTCCTTAATTGTTTCAAGAGTGGTTCGTCGATATCAAGTCAGGACGTGGTACTTTAGAAGTTAGCTTTGAGTCTCGTATCCTTGGGCTGATATCAACTTATTCCTAACCCTTTTTTCCATCTTTTACTTTTATTTGTGTTATGTTTTAAACACATTTGTCATATATACATTTGTTTTAATCTTTTATCTTTGCGTCAATTTTTTTCAGTTATTCTTAAAGCGATCCTTTTAAATTTCCGAATTAAAGTAGTTCAACATAACACTCTTTAGTGTCGATTACACATACGTGCACTATACTTAATTCCACTGCAATCCGTACCGATGTCGGTCAGTACATATCACTTTAATGGTCGCGAGCTTCGCATTTCATTTGTTTTGTCGCTGCGGACTACGATACTTGGAAGTGGACATTAATTTGCTGTCTAGTGTAGCCACTATGTTATTATGCGCATACAGTACTGTCGCTTTGGTAATGTAAAAAGTCAATTTGCATGAAGATGCGCTTTTATTATAAATTGACTGATGAATATTCAAAAGGTATTTTATTAATGTGTATTAGTCCATTGGTGTTTACTGCCTCATTCAGAAATTTTAAGTAATCCTTTAAGTATGACAGATCTAAACTAAGGAACTTCCTAAGTGGTTAATTAAGATCTTTGAGTGTGATAGTTAAATTATGTTTTAGCTATCAATAAATTACGCCTACTGTCTCTCGAGGCCTCTCTTCTTTGGAGGCCTAATTTTAGTCCACTTTCCCTTCCTATCCTTTTCTTATAAAGAAATGATATGAAGAGTAAGTGGATATGGCGGGGGAGAGGACGTATAGGAGGAGGAATTATCCTCTTGCTGTGCGTCTCCTCCTCCGTAGATTAAGGGTAGCCAACGCATTTGCAATTAGAAAGTCTATGGGCAGCGGTCGCTTTGCTATTTCAGTGCATCCAGGTGGTGGCTTGCTCGTTTGCCACTTTATAATATAAAAAAAAACGATCATCGGCACATCAGCAATGCTTGCTTACCAATGATTCCTTTATTATAAAGAAATCTAAAAACGTAAACATACAACTTCCAGTAAGATTTCGTTGATGACTTAAATCATATTAATTCTTGGCTTCTTTAACTGAAACCATAAACAAAAACATTCCATCAGTTAAATGATTACATCAAACCTTATAAGTACGTGACAAGAAATATAATACTCAGTGTAAGGCCTTGTTCGCACCAGGATAGTATTTTGAGACGAGACGTTATTACATACAATCGTTATTCCAGATAATTATTCAAACTGATGTAACGTGCAACATTGTTCTTAGAAATTCGCACGGTTTTATAACACTTTCGAGATTTCTTAGTATTATAGGTCGTTGTTCACGAGAAATCTAAAATAATCAATAACAACAGTCTCTTTGAATGTAGATACTGTAGGGATGTTACCTCTTTAGATTTAGTATTTTCATAAAAACAATATTTTTAAAAATTTTAAACTGTTATAAGATTGACGTCCCATTTTTCGAGGTATTCCAGCGCCGCCCTTCAATGTAGATACATTTAGTTCTTCTTGTAAGATAAAATAAACAGGTTTTATTGCAAACAGACCGGTCTGTCTATTTTACTTAAGAGTCCTCTCCCACAGTACTCATATATTTAACAATGGTCACTTTACCGTGTATTTGAAGATTGGGTTATTTGTATTAATATTATTCATCCCTTTTTGAGTGTCTTTGTCTGGATATCTGATCTGTCACTTTATTTATAGAACTGGAAGGGCGTTAGACTTCTTGGAAATAAACATAATATTTTCTGCTTAATTATTTAACAAGGTATTTATAGTTATACGAGTATGAGGTTTATCTAAGGAGGTTAAGAATGTACTTATGAAACTACAGCCTTCGTGCATATTTGCGTTACGTCTATATATGATAATATTTTTCTTGTGGCATACCTACTAGTCTAATATGGCTTCCTTAATATAGGCTAATTATGTGACATTCGTATTAATTTAATCTGTTAATCTTACTATGACTTATTCGTATTCGAAACCTTAAGAAATCTTTCCATCAATTACTATTAGTTCATATTTTATTATTTAGATTCATAATTTCTTGGTATTTTTTAAACTGTACTCATTATTTCCGTTGTTATCATAATCCTGCCCAAATCCCTATGGAAGGTTGGCACAGTATTTAGGTACTACTCCTCCATACTTCCCTTGATGATGATGAATTTCTTGGTATTTTTATACTTTTCACAGCTTTCTCGTTGTAACTCTTGAATACGTGCTATCTCTCAATTTCGTCTCAGCAAAGTTTCTTCTGTGTAAACAATTGAAGGGTTCTTAAAAATGTAACCTCCAGATCTTTGTAATTATGGAATAACTTGCATAGAAACATTACTATCTCAGCTATAATAATATCTTTTTATACCAGAGTCTCAAGAGTTCACAGTTTAATTAAGACATAATACTTTACTAGTAGTATATCTTTCTCTAGGCTCAAGGTCAAAGCAACGGTTACGTGCCTTACGTAGACTACTCGCGGGACTACGCGCCTCCTCTGACATCTGATTCCCTCACCGGCTCCTTATCTCGGAGTACCGATGAGTCTACATACTTGAGTCACTGCGGGTCACTCCGACGTCAGAGCAGTAGTGGCAGATTGGGTGGATTAGTTGGACCTGATCGTAAGTAATTATTTCTAGTATAAGATAAAGGAGCAAGCTGATAACAACTGTAAGGCATCTTGAAATTTAAAGGTGCTTGTCTAACGTAAATGGACAGAAGTAGACAGAGTAGTAAAGACGTATAAAGAGAGGGAATTTCCTCTTACTTTGAGTCACTTTTAAAAATTCCAGTTTGCATATTAGGTCAAAAAGCATAACATAACGTTTGGCGTTCAATCCAATAAAGATATTCAAGAATCAAATAGGTCTGCAACAGCATGTCGTTTCACGAAAGTGACGGTTGCCAGATACTAGCCACCACAGAGAAGACAAGCTTAAAGTAGAAGTAATATTGCGTTTTATCTGACGAGTTTGGACTGTTTTTCTAATAGTTATATAGTCAACCAATTACAATAGATTTTTAAAAGAAGAGTCTGTCAACTAAACTAAGTGATGATAGATGTGCAAGTATGTTCACAAGACGGTTCTTTCAACAGTTATACCCATGGGTAACCCTGGAGTGGTGCTGAGTGGTGGTTTGGATGTCAGATACGCGGCGACATATGGCAACCCGTACTTGAGAGCTAGTGGTCCAATAGGTAAGTCTTTCAACTTTTTGTTGTCTTACTCGTGTTAAAGATTCTCAAATATTAACATTTTCTAATTAGTAGGCAATGAATTTTCATACCATAGAACCATTATAGCCTTATATATCAAACGAAAAAAGTGTTTTTATTCACTTCAAAACATCGACAAGCGGTTGGAAAAAGATAGCATGATTAGAACTTTACTATAAAAAGAGATAGCTTACTTGCTGTCTTCTTTTTATCTTAAACTTTACCTATCCGTACTTACCATTTTAAATGTTTTAGCGTATGCCCACGCTAATGCAGCTCCCGCGAAGTCTGCGCCACCCCCTTACTACACCCTTAGAAGTAATAACCACCCACCAAATGGTAAGTATAAACTATTAAAAAAAACGATTGAAAGATAGCTGACAGAGAATTGTAAATGCTTCTAATTATCTGTCACTCAAAACAGTTGCTTTCCAATTTTTACTTAAAGCTGAATCAAGTTTTAATATCTTTATAATAAAGGAACTTCATTTAGACATTAGTTAATATTCATTTTTACTATTCTAATTCCGAATAATACAACTTCAACTCACGACATTTAATTTGGCACATCTCTAACTATAAACTCCTTTTCTCTACGTGCCAACTCATGCATAGAATAACTACTAAACGATCTACAATTATGCCCAATTTATTTACTTTTTTGACTATTGTTGTGTCATTAGTTCCGAATGTGATATCACCATCTTCGTCATCATCATCTCGACCGGTCACCAGTCCGTTAGCGTCCTCATCATCAACAAGCAGCGCTCAACCACAAGTAAGTAAACAAAATAACCAGGGTGTTTCCCGTTGTGTCGATAAGACAACTATCTTCCAAGAATCTGGAGTAAGAGTAGAGTTATATTGCAGGTTCCTAAAGCATCGCCGCAGACAACAGGAGCTCTGTACATTCTGCCACCGTCCAGTCAAGGAAATATACAGTCTTGTCAAATAACCAAAGGTAATATTTAATCTTCAATTACCAAAATCTAGATTTAAATTATCAGCTTTTTATCAACTGACTATGACTAGACAGCATATTTATATTGGTTACTAGTTGTTGTGCGCGAATTCGTCCTCGTGGAATTCAACAATATAGTCTATGTTACTCAGGGATAATGTAGCTTTCTAATGGTGAAAGAGTTTTTGAAATCGGTCCAGTAGTTCTTGAGTTATTTCAATACATACAAAAATAGAAAAATTCAAATATACAAAGTTATACATTTGATATAAATATTACTTTGAAGGCTTTGGGGAAGGCAGTATCCATGCAGTGTGCAGATATGGCTGTGTTATGTGTCATCATCACCCAAAGGTGATGATGACGATGATGCCACATGAGATCTTGCATTTAATAATAAACACAAGCCTCTGAGAAATCGCTAATTTGCATAGCCTTATGTACCTATGTTTATGGTGACAGTTTCCTGTATGATTAGTGGGTAGGGAATTTATTTCTTCGTACATGGGGTTAATTTTAAAATTGCATTTCAGGTAATGGGTCCCATTTGGCAGCTGGTACTCATGTGTAATTAATAAAGTGTAGTTAGGTTTGAAAATGTATAATATTTTTTTTATTTTTATCAACATTCTAATTAATGAACACTTTCTGACATAAATATGTGCAAGTGTTATTTTATTAAAAAAAAATAGTGAAGTGACTTATATGGACTTTGATCTCGTGTTTAGTTTAAGTTTTTAAAACTGTGTGAAGTTAAAAATAATGTAGATTACACACGTTAGGGTTTGTATGGTTTAAAATTGAAGGCATAACCGAGTTTCATATAAAACCAAACGTGTGTGGCCGTCATAACGGAGAATAAACTCCTTATTGAAAGAAATGTAGAGGTAAGAATGACTAGAAAGGACAGCAATAAAATGTAATACTTCTTCAAAATAAAATTATGACTTCAAATGAAAATTATTCAATAACCAGGGGTTGGATGCTATGAAAACAATCGTTGGAAAATCATTTTATCTGTCAGTCGATTAGTAATGTTTTTGTAAAGTTGTTTCAGTAGTGGAACGCACTCTAAGCCCTTTCAATGGATTATTACTATTCATGAAATTAGTTATTTTACGATATTAAGTACATTTTATATCGCTTTGAATATATTTGAAGGAGCCTAAAATTACAAAGCTTTAAATACAAAATGGCAAAGAATAAACATTAAGTAGATTGTACATGTACTTGTATTAAGAAGATTTTCTAATTTTTAAGTTATTAATTAATAAAATGTAAAACATTAAACCAATTTACATTTTTTTCGTAAAATCCTTAAATATTACAAATTCTTCCGTGAGATACCATTACCAGAAAACGTACAACATATTGTTGTCTCATTTTTTTCGAAGAGCACGAAAGGGATAGCAATATTTTTGTAATTGCTAGGTAAAATATTTGAGGATTTTACTTTTAAGTTATTTTCTAAGACTGATTCTAAGATTTAAATAATTTAATTATAATACGTAAGTTATTATTAATCCGTTCCTGTCTATACCGTTTTAAGGTCTTTGGCAAAAAGACGATATTCGTAGAAAACTACAAAAATATTACCCAAAAATAAAAACGACGATATAGGCGTTTTTGCACCAGTTTTGGTAAAAGAAAAAAATATCAGAAAATAAATAAACTTTAGTTAAATACAATTTTGTTTATTTTTTCTACGAGTAATGGACTGTCAATTTCTTATGCATGTAAATGTCAGCTACAAACTCTTTGTACACTTTAATTAACTGTTACTTAGGCAGTCCCTTAGTAGTGTCTTAATGGACTTTTGGAGTACAACTCAAATGACTCTAGTTCTATATTATGTGTCTACCAAATACTTAACACTGCCTGTATTGTATTTTAAGTTAGTAAGAAAGATTACCGTCTATCAAGGTTTTTAGTATAATTTGTATTAAAAATGTGTTGAATCTGCTAATAAAATAGAAACAATTTGGGTGTTTGCCTTTTATTATAACATTTCATACTGTTTTTTTTTATACCAAGAAATAGTACACCAGGATTCGTTGAAAACTATGAAGCGACCCATGCCCATAGATATCTGTAATTACAGATGCGTTGCCTACCCTTAATCTAAAAAGGAGAAGACGCACTGCAAGAGGATACCTCTTCCTATGTCTTCCCTCTCCCGCAAATCCACTTCCCCTTCCCAAAATTTCCTTATACAATTATAAGAAGAGAAAATTTACTAAAATTAGGCCTTCGGCACCACAACCGTTGAGCAAAAAACGGAATAGCTTCCATTTCTTGGCGCCTGTCTTCTGTGTGTGTGTGTATTTATATTTATAGAATAATATCAACGTCCATACCCGACACTCTTATGGTGAAGGAAAACAACGTGATATCTGCACATGTGAAGAAATTCAAAGATATATGTGAAGTCGACCTGCACTGGGTTAGCGTGGTCGACTATTGCCTAGTCACCTTGGAGTACGCTCCGCGCCCTGCAGTGGGGACATATAGTGAGCTGGTGATGATGTGCAAAACATAGACTCCTCCATACATCTCTAACAGCCGTTATATTTGAATTCCCTCGGACAGCCCCCTTTGCAGTGCGTGTTTGGGGGATGAAGAAACAACGTCTCACGTCCTACTGCACTGCCCGGCAGTGCTTGACTGCAGTGCTTGGCAGTGGGTAGAACACCTCGGTTCACCGAGAACACTCCCGGATCACCAACAACATCAAGGCGTTGTTGATATTCTTCGGAGAGTTGGGTTGGCTAGAGTGATCCCTAGCCCTGCTCTCACGCAAAATACGCGCTGGTCGTAGAGTTACGGAAAACGAGCACATACAACTAACTAACTATCTGAATTCCTTTTTATTAATCCACACTTTCTTCAGTCTTCTTTCTACGTCTTTAGATATCCTATTCAAGTATTTTTCAATTAACTAAGATTTATCTTAATTTACTGTAAAATCTATTATTGTACTAGAAAATACGAATTCAATACAATCAATTAGTGAGCTTCTAGCTTAACTAAAGCTATTTACTTCTAAAGAATTGTTTATTTTTGCAGCGCTGGTCGCTTAATCTATGATAAGGAAAATGGAATCAATTCAAAACAAGTTGAGCTTGGAGAAACAAAGAACACTTATTTATTTATTAAGGTACACCAATTGCATGTTCTACAAACGATAGCAGAGTAGACACTATACAAATAACAAACAGATGACAGACAAAAGAAACTATTACACTGAAACGTATAAAAACTAATACAGAAAATTAAGTAATGCTATCCTATGACGATGTATCTTAAATTAAAATTACTAAAATAATATTGGCGAGAATCGAGCCGATATCTTCTTTGTTAATGGCGAGAAATCGCAGTATCGAGTCCCGGAAAATTTCAACATGATGACCATTGTCAATCTCATACGAAGATAGAAAGAGAAATACATAAGTAGTATTCAGTAATTAATTCCTTTTTAACGAAGTGGTATTGTAAAATATAATAGGCATGTAACGGTTGAATATTGAAACGTATATTATAGTAAGCACCACACAATCTAACAGACGACATGTTTAGACTTTGGAGTTTTTTTATGTCATAAAGTGACAAATGACCAAGCGGACTGGACTCGCTGAAATAACGAAGCGACCGGTGCTCAGAGTAATCTGCAATTGCTGATGCCTTGTCCACCATTAATCTAAGCGTCGTATTATTATTTGAGACACTGTTACATATTTAAGTGAATTTTCAGTAGGCTATAAGAACATTCGTCGATTTATTCGAAAATATATTTTTTTTTGTATGTTCTTCACACTTTTGTAATTTTAATATATTTTTTCTCATTAAAACACACTACTAAAAGAGTAATTACTTTCTCTTTTCTTTCCATCTCGTCTCCTTTTATGCTATTCTTGTCTCTAAATATGGTCATAACCACACTATAAAACCTACGAAAACTAAATTATTATGATTTTGTGTTAAATATTTTTTAAATTAACTCATTCTATGTGTATATACAGCATTATATGACAGCTAACCGGAACAGGATACGCTAAAGCGCCATCTCGAAAACGGAAATGCTATTCGCGACCACATCCGGTCGTTGTAATGTTTGCCAACTATGAAAGCCATTGTGGTTATTGTAGTCTAACAACTTCCGTTGGATACAGACGCGTGGATTGTGGATACGAAGATTTTTTTATTTAACCTTTGTACGAAACAAAATTTAAACCAAAAAGAATAGAACAGTGGTAGAGCCCGCTTTAACATCTTTAACATCACACGAATTGTCCGGCTCGCCCGGTGAAATACCACGACCACACAGAAGACAGGCGTGAAATTGAAGCTATTTCGTGTTTCGTCTTATGAGTGTGGTTCCGGAGGCCTAATTTTAGTCCACTTTATTTCTATCATTTCCTAATAAGGAATAGATTAAGCGTAGGCAACGCATCTGCAATTGCGATGTCTAAGGGCAGGGGTCGCTTCAGATTTTTTAGCGAATCCTGGTAGCCACTTGCTCGTTCGCCACTTTGTACAATAAAAAAAATTACAAAATATAAATTAACCTATCTAAAGTTATTTTTTAATTCAAAATTTTTAACGAAATTATCTGTACACAATACCTAGATTTTTTAGTAACAAGATGTGTAAGCGTCTTATAATTTTAAACTACAAATACTATAAAATAAAACTGCAGGAGAGCAGCAACTGCTTCAGAAAAAAGCAACTTTAAACTTCGTAAAATATTGAGTAACTATTGTTCACTTTCTTGCAAGTAGGTTGTGGCCACTAAAATGTCTTAAACTTATACTACTAACAAAAACCTAACAAAGATCACCTAATAAAATAAATAGAAGTAAAATAGGTTTCGGAAAAACAACGATTGATTGGTTCCAGTATAATTTACATTCCAGCTAAATCGGTAGATGGCGTTGAAACCTGACATCAGGTCCAGAAAAAGACGTAACGCAACGATTTCAAAAAAATATTTACTGAAATCTATATGTAAATAAATATTAATATATATTCTGTAACACAACTTTTATACGCAACAACACAAATGTTTGAAGATTCCGCTAGTTTTCAAAGGGTAAGTAACATTTAAAATCTCAAGAGTGGAAAATCTGAATCGAATAGTTAAGAAATTATACGTCTTTTACCAAAAATAATATAAAACTGTTAAAATAATACTACCCAATTAAGATAAGGTAAATCGCTTCAGCTTCTGCTATTAAAATATTAACCGCTTTTTTCATGGCCCACATTGGAGTGCCCCTTAAGATATGGCGAAGTGTCCGCTAGAGACATGTCGGTCGACGCTCATTGTTTTACTCCCTTATGTCTCCTTTTAGCCGACACAAGAGCATTCAGCTTTTGTTTGATGTTATTTTTATGAAGTTCATCTTTTACTAAATTTTCTTAGGCAGTAGAAAGCTACCTAAATCTGTAATTTCAAGCTTCGGCAACGCGTAATCTAGTATGAAGTTATATCTATTTATTTATTTTTAAGAAAAGGGGGCAAACGAGCATCGGGAACACCGAGGTAATCATCGACGCCCATGAACATCTGCAATACCAGACGAACCACAGATACGTTGCCGGCCTTTTAGGAGGTGATACGCTCGCTTCTTGAAGGTCTCTAAGACGTAGCGGTTTGGAATTACCGCCGAGGACAGACCATTCCACAGCGCGGCTGTGCGAGGCAAACATGTATGATATGGAATTTAACTGCGAATAGTGTCATTTAAAGAGTAGATTCTCATACTTTCGTAGCTTTGTGCCCGAAGAGCGTTAGAATAGTTTATTAAGGTAATATGAAAGTTTAGGCCTTTGGGCAAATGTAATGTTAGCTTAAGTTACTATTGAAACACTCGAGTAAGAATTTACTGTCAACCTTCTTTGAAAAAACAGAGATTTTGGATGTACGGATGAATGTTAGTTTAAGTTGGCTCCAAAACGGCTAATCTAAGCTGGGAGTAAAATCTAGTATATTCAGTTAGGTTAAGTCATTCTTTTTGTAGAAAATATTAAAAAATCGTTATAATTTCAAGTCCATTCAGTAAATCTCATGATTCTGTAAAAAGCTCTACTTTGTTAACAATGAATAAAAGGTCAAAAAGAAAATAACCCACAAGTACTATACAATTATATTATTCAGAGTTAAGCCGTATAATAGTACGTTATTTGTTAAAGTGGGCATTCTTAATTTCAAATTATTAACGAACTAGGTGTTGCTCGTGACTTCGTCCGCCTGGAATTAAAAATTATAGCCTATGTTACTCGGGGATAATGTAGCTTTTTTTCTTGAGTTATTTAAATACATACATTTTTTTTTTCTTCGCACAGCCGCGTTGTGGAACATTCTGTCCTCAGCGGTATTCCTAAACGGTTACGACTTAGAGGCCTTCAAGAAAAACGCATACTCCTCCCTCAAAGGCCGGCAACACATCTGTGGTTCCTCTGGAATTGCAGATGTCCATGGGCGTCGGACCAATTGGTTTAGTTGATGCGCTGCTCGTTTGCCCCGTCTCCTATAAAAAAACACGAAAATACAAATCTATCCTCCTTATAATATTAAGTTTATACAACACAATGATTTGAATTAAAAGGAAATTTTATTTCAATTTCAAAATATAAAGTAGTACTATGTAATTTGTTCTCTTTAAGTTTAGAAAGTTGATTATTATATTTTTTTAATTTCTCTAATTATGCCAACGCTCCTAAGTCCTTGTTTACGTTCGGCCCACGTCATTGTCTACGCCCAGCCTATGTCATCATCTACGTTTAGCCCACGTCATCTTTTACGCCCAGTCTACGTCATCATCTACGCCCAGCATACGTCATCGACTACACTTAGCCCATGTCTACGTCAACGCCTACGAATGGTCTACGACTAGTCTACGTATAAACTTTATTAGTAATGCCCTGGTTCAATAAAAGCTGTTATGTACTAGTAATCGTATCTACGTAATTATTTTTAAGCTTTTAGTGTTTTTGTTCTAACAAAAAATATATTAAACTTAATTCTTCTTTATTTACAAATCTCTATTCAGTTCGTCTCATGAGAATCACGACGAAATTGCATTCTGTTGGAATTCGAGTCACGTTTAAAATTGTTCCTTGTCTTGTATTTTTAGACATTTTTTTAAAATCGTCTTTTTCCTTTCACACCGATTATAAATTAACTATTTAATTAAAAACCGAATATTCCGCCACTCAAATGTAAGCGTCACTTAAAATCTAAGTGGTATCAAAATTAAACGAGATTGCCGTAGAATTTGGAGTTTAAGCCTGGACTTAGCATGTACGACTCGTATATTTGATTGACCTTTGAAAATTTGGTCGTTTATCTTGCTAATATTTTAAATGCGGAACTTACAATGAATGGATGCATAGATGTTTGTTTAAACTTACAAACGGTACAAAAGATGTCGATGAAATTTTACACTGATGTAGAACATAGGCTACTTTCTATGTTATTTTCATATCCGCGCAGACGTAGTCGCGGTCGACAACTAGTATATTAGTAAATTAATCGATCAGTATAATTATAGAATGGATTCAGTCGTATCAAATAACTAATTAATGCCCGTCCATTGATTCATCTCCGTATCCCAGGGACAATGGATTAATGCTTTAGTAACATGGAATAATGTATTAACATTATCTATATTGAAGAAATATTATATTAATATCAGATTTAGTAATATAAATAATATTTATTAAATTGTTAAAATTTTCGTGAGATTATCTATAATTAATGCGACTAAAACTCACGTATATTGTTACGGTACCGACTAGTTTCGGACTCTTCGGTAATCCATCTTCAGGGCGAGCATCGAGTAACCAGCACGCAGAGTTATAGGAACAATAAAGGTGAGTAAAAAAAGGTTAAAGGTTTCGACCCATGAGGAGCTCCGCATGATTTTCCGCAACTCCACAACTAGCGCGTATTTTGCGTGAATACACATATCTTTGGATTTCTTCGCCGATATGTGGCAGGTTGGATCACAATGTCTTCTTTCATCTAAGAGAGTCGGGTATATATGTACATATGAAAATCGAAAAACACATTGGTAGATGGCGGGATTCGAACTCGGGACCTGCAGTTTACAAGTCAAGAGCTAAAGGTGAGTATTAGCAGCATTAATTAGTATAAATCAGATATATTTTATTTTTGGGAAGGAATATAATACAAATTATCTAACTACATGGATTTTATTTATTATTATTATTTAAACAGACGTTTAGTTTTTAACAGTACAGTTAAGACTGACTTACCCACATCAAATTGGACTGCACAGTGGAACTATAGAGTTTGACTGATAATGACGTTCGATATCTCACACGTGACAAGCACATGACTTATCTAATGTATTTTTTTTTATGTTAACAGTGGCAAACGAGCAAGCGGCCACCACGATTCACTGAAATAGCGAAGCGACCGCTGCCCATATTCAACTGCAATTGCAGATGCGTTGCCTACCCTTAATCTACAGAGAAGGCGACGCACAGCAAGAGGATAATTCCTCTTCCTGTACGTTCCCTCCCCCGCCAAATCGACTTCCCCTTCCTATCATTTCCTTATAAAAGAAGGATAGGAAGGGAAAGTGGACTAAAATTAGGCCTCCAGCACCACACTCGTCGCACAAAACACGGAATTGCTTCCATTTCATGTATGTCTTCTGTGTGGTCGTGGTATGTCAGCGGTCGAGCCGGCCAATTCGTGCGAAGATGTTAAAGCGGGCTCTACCACAGTTAAATGTCAGTTTCATACATTTCTGTCGATTCCATCTTCGATATCGCCTTGTAAAGTACTTTGGGTGGCCCCCCCAGGCGGATGAATTGGGTCATATATGGAATGGATAGTGGATAGAAACATCTGTTTGTGGATTGTCGTGAGAGCAAATACTGCATGTACAAAGTAAATACAGAGCAAGCGACGTTCATTCATATGCCAGAATAGATTCTACTCTATCGTTGTTTGTTTGTTTATTTTTATATATTGATATGATACAAGTAAACTATGGAAATACTGTCCTACACATTCTGCGCGGAACTAAACAGTAAGCCTGTGTTCTGCCACACTAAGCCCTACATGATATCTACCGCTTATTTATACTAATATTATAAAGAGATAAACTTTGTATTTTTATATTGAAATAACTCAGAAACTACTGGGCCGATTTCAAAAATTCTTTCACCATTAGAGAGCTACATTATCCCCGAGTAAAATAAGCTATATTATTTAATTCTACGCGGACGAAGTCGCGCACAACAACTAGTATAGTATACCTTGATTTGAAAGTATGCTATGATACTCACTGTGCTGGATAGATATATAAAATAATAAAATATACAACCATCTACAAGAGGTCCTATTACTTGTCAAGAATCCAAGAAAGACGCCAAGGCTACGAATTGCAGTTGAACTTAGATAACCGAGCATCCAAGGGCCCTCGATATTTGTCTCGCTTGTGGTAGTTCCTCTCTAATATGAGTTTCTCGCTTATGGATGTAGCTATTTTTTTATATTACAAAGTGGCAAACGAGCAAGCGTCCACCTGGACTCACTGAAATAGCGAAGCGACCGCTGCCCATAGACATCTACAATTGCAGATGCGTTGCCTACTCTTAATCTTCGGAAGAGGTGACACACAGCAAGAGGATAATTCCTCTCCCTATGCGTCCCCTCCCCGGGAAAATCCACTTCCTCTTTCCATCATTTCCTTGTAGGAAAAGGATAGGAAAAAGTGGATTCAAATTAGGCTTCCGCCACCACACTCATCGGACGAAACACGGAATGGCTTCGATTTGACGCCAGTCTGTGTGGTCGTGGTGTTTCACCGGGCGAGCCGGCCAATTCGTGCGAAGATGTTAAAGCGGGCTCTACCACTGTTATTCTAGCAAGTCAGGACCAGAGAATGACTCTCGCTTATAGCTTCTTGCTTATCTAGGTTTGACTGTATATTAATTATGAATGACTAATTGGCAACCGTATCCATTTGTTTTTGTGGAATACCCTCCATTTTTGTATACTGGTAATTGTAGCGACAACATACATCTGTGCAAAATTTCACCAAGATATCTTCGATAATGTCTTTAGGCAACTATCCTTCGTAAATTTCGCATTTATAATATTAAGATTAAGAAAGCGGCTATATTTTTCTATCCAAATTACGTCAGTGAAAACGTAACAATAACGTCGGACGTCAAAGCGTCTTTCCCATGCAATTAAAGCAAGATTAAGGTGCAGCTCCACTGGGCTGTTTGTGTTTCATCAACACCTTGTTTTGCTCTTGCAGCTTAGTGCTCGAGAGAACTAATTTCAGATAAACCTACCTTTGATAACACCGTGGGAGGAAGAATAATATAACAATGAAATAAAGCAGATTTAATTTTATTTTGACCATACTTATTATGCCATGATTTTCGCGTTAATTACCTTGTTACTTTCTTAAGATTATATAACAAGTGATTTAAAAAATAGTAGGCTATAACCCTAGGGGCATGGCAATGCCCACGCCTTATCGAGCGAGGGTGTAACACCATACTCTATATCTATACTAATATTATAAAGAGAGAAACTTTGTGTTTTTGTATTTTTGTTTGTATTAAAATAACTCAAGAACTACTGGGCCGATTTCAAAAATTCTTTCACCATTAGAAAGCTACATTATCCCCGGGTAACATAGATTATATTTTTTTAATTTCACGCGGACGAAGTCGCGAACAACAGCTAGTATAAGATAATTTTAGTCCCCCGTAACATTTTGTTGAGTTATTTTAAAGTCAACATCCAAGTTAATCGTAGTTTTAAATCATATTTATTTGATAAAAGTCTTAATATTATGTTAAGCTATAACCGTAACATTTCTAGACTTAAATAAAGGTTATATAGGACCAATCTCATATCTTTAGGTCATTTCTGTACCTGGTAGTAAAAAATAATTGAATTGCTTCGAGAGGTTCCATAATATTATACAAGTTGTACACGGCTTAGACTATCCCCAGGTGGTTGATATTATTTTATTGATTTTTTAAATTGATTTCAAATGTTTTTAATACATTAAAAAAATATAAACATATATAAGGACGTTAGAAGGTTGCTCAAAATAAAGCATATTGCGCTTAAAATCTGTCAGACGTCCAAAGGAACGAAAAAAATGGAGCTTAATCTTGGGCGGTTTTTTAACGCGCGGTAATAAAGCGTTGAGATATAACAAATGCATTTCCATATATCTGTTTAGATGGAGGATGAGATAGAGTTTTTAAATCACAATTCTGCAACGTTGCGTTTTGAGTAATGGACAAACGAAACAAGTAATTTTCCATATTTCGTAATGAGTTTAGCGTTCAAAAAACGATAACGCCGACGTTAAAAAAACGTCCGTGTGAATTCAGGTTAAACATAATCTTATTCAAGTCACTGTTACGTATCTGTTGATGTTTCAGTAATCTGCTTTAAATGTCAGAAAGTAAAGGCAGAATAATATTTTTGCATACTAGTGCCATGTACCAATGTGTTTTTCGATTATCGGATTTCATATGTACATATTTACCCGACCCTCTTACGGTGAAGGAAAACATCGTGATGTCTGCACAGTCACCACACAGTCGACCAACCCGCACTGGGCCAGCGTGGTTGACTATGACCTAGTCAACCCTTAGGATAGGTTTCCGCGCCCTTTGGTCGGGATGGATATATTTACTTACTCCGCTGGGCGACCCAAAGTGGGTCTTAGCCTCCGACACAAGAGAACGCCAGCGTTGCCTATCTTGCGCTGTCTCCTGCCAATCAACTGCCTTTAGCTCGTGCAGGTCCATGGATATTGAGCTGGGAATGATACTAGTGTTTCAACAATGGAAACTCATAGTTATTTTTATAAAGCCTGCTAACTGAGGCTGTTTGCTTTTTAAACATATCAATAAGAAAATATTTTGATTATAAAAATTGTATCTTAAAAACATGTTTATTTTCTTCTTTTGTTAAACGAACAAAAGAAAAAGCTAAGATTACTTTAAAACATACGAGAAGCGCTTCAAGCTCGCCTTTGTTCTTTCTTTTGTTAATATTTTCATTGATTTTATTAAAAGAAAAATGTAACATATTTGTTAACATGGAGTATGCTTTTTTAAAGATAACTATTACTTTGATATTATAAAGTTATTTGTGTGAAACGCAACTTACTTAATCTATCTATACCTAATCTATATCTATACTAATATTATAAAGAGAAAAGTTTTGTATTTTTGTATTTTTGTTTGTATTGAAATAACTCAAGAACTACTGGGCCGATTTCAAAAATTCTTTCACCATCAGAAAGCTACATTATCCCCGAGTAACATAAGCTTTATTATTTAATTTCACGCGGGCGAGGTCGCGAGCAATAGCTAGTATTTCAATAAACAAAAAAAATATTTCTTAATCAAACTATATCAAGTATCTTGACGTTGAATTTCTTTTGAACTTTTTATATTAGGATTTCTTAGTCTTTTATCCTTTTTTTTTCAGCTTTGTAAGTCGTAAATGAAAAAACTTAGTCGACAATCGTTGCCGGCATTCCGGCTTTGTTGTGAAAAATGAGACATTGCACAAACAATACTGATTATTTCAAAGAAAACTATCAATAGTGACTTTCTTTCCAAATTTTTGTATTAAATATAATTTAATTTAGAAAGTTTTTTATTCATAAATATTTATAAGAAGAAATTAAACAAATTCTTACTACAGTCAATATATAAAAAATGTTTGGATAAACTTTGGCATTCACACGGACGCTTTTTTAACGTATTTTTTAAGGCCTTCGCTCATACGATCGCTGTAAAATGACTCTTGTTTCATTCGTTCAGCGCTCAAAATGCAACACTCTTCGATAAAAAATTAAAAGCGTTTGTGTCAATGTGTTCTTAACAGTAGGTAGCTAAGCATGTGTCAATTAAAAATAAATGGAACTTGATATATGGCAAAGTGGCAAACGAGCTAGCGGTCACCTAGTTTCGAGATACAATTCCCATTTTACCTTTTATAATTATTCCTATAAAATCATAAGTGTTTTGGAATTCGTTTTAGTGATTTTATATCGAACATTATAAAGTTATAAAAGTGATATTTAAAAAGTTAGTTTGCTTAGGTTGTCACTTATCCAATGTTAAGTTTATGTAGAACATAGTTTCGTTTTATCCGACGGTCATTTTACTCCACCTGCTCGTAAAAAATAATTGAATCGCTCGGAGAGAGCCGTTGTGCTATACCGTCCGTTATATAGCTTTTATGATAGTTTCACACGAGGACCGAAATTTGTAACAGAGCAGTAGATAATGCAGTAAGTAAGTACTTAAGTGCGTACTAAATATTAGTACCAAAATAAATATGTATGTATACATTTTAAAGAAGGAAGATAAAACTTGCTATTGGTGTAAATTAACTTTGTATAAAATTGTTTCTCATCAATGAATTTTGTAAATTCTTTGAGGAATAAGATTCTTAAACGACAGATACATATATTTTTTTAACGTATAGCTCCGAGACATGATGGTATTGTGTAGTAACTGTTTGTTAGCACTGGGAACACACTTTTATAATAATTTGAACAGTAAAGCAAGCGACTTCAACAGCTCAGTTCAAAAAAATAAAATAATTTCCCAGACACTGCTACCTTCCAGTAAAGTAAAGGTCGCATGACCCATCGAAATCGGCTCAACCGTTCCAGACGTTACCCGGAACCAAACCGGCTGGCGGACAGACAGATTTAAAAAAAAATGGTTTTTAGTTATCAAAAACACAAATACTTGATGTCTACAAATGTGTTTTTTTCACTAGTTATTATACATACATACACAACAATTTTATTATAAGTAGATATAGATATTGCTATCCCTTTTATTCTCTTTGAAGTAATAAAGACAACATCATTTAATATTATTATTGTTATGATGATGTAATTTCACGGTGTGTTAGCACTGTTCTGTGTCTTCAGTAATGCTTCCGCCCTCGTGTGAAAGTCGCTTTAGGCAGACATACTAGTTTAGTGGTCGGCTGGACATGTGTATGGTTATGTAGCTTAATTTCAGCTTATTTCAGAAGCTACGCTCAAACTTGACGAAGTTATATAAAGAAAGGTTATATATTCTACAATATTTGTTTAATAAATTAAAAGGATGAGATTAAAATTATATTAACTGTTGATGTAAAAAAAAATTGACGATCTGAAGATTTTTTTAATCTTACGACTACTTTTTTTAGCTTCTTCAAATAAAAATAATAATAATTTCTTGATAGATTTATAAGTAAAAAAATAACAAGTTGTTGTGCGCGACTTCGTCCGCGTGGAATTAAATAATTTAGCCAATGTTACTCGGGGATAACATAGCTATCTAATGGTGAAAGAATTTTTGAAATCGGCCCAGTAGTTCTTGGGTTATTTCAATACATACAAAAATACAAAGTTTCACTCTTTATAATAAGTATACTAATTTTAACCACGTATAAGATTTATTTTTTATGAATATCTTTTGATTATATCCTTTTAAAATCAAAGCATTTGTGATAGGCAATAACGTTGGTGAATTCGTATAAAAACCAATTCCGATCGGTAAACAAGTTCAACAAACGTAGGTTTCCATTGGTCTAACATTTAAATAAAACGTTAGCTTTTGCTCGCAACTTTGTCCGCACGAAATTAATAATATCACCTATATAAAACGGAGATAGTGTAGCTTCCCAATAGTGAAAGAATTTTGCAAATCGGCTCAGTAGTTTTAGAGTTATTTCAATCCAAAAATACGTATTTTTCCTCTTTATATTATACTAGCTGTTGATCGCGACTTTGTCAGCGTATAATTAAAAAAATATAGCTTATGTTACTCGAGGATAACATAGCTTTCTAATGGTGAAAGATTTATTAAAATCGGCCCAGTAGTTGAGTTATTTCAATACAATACAAAAATTCAAAATTACAAAGTCTCTCTCTTTATAATACTAGTATAGATTACTATAGACAGGCTTTGTCGCAACTACATCCCCGTAAAATTAAAAAAATATAGCCTATGTTAATCGGGGATAATATAGCTTTTTAATGGTGAAAGATTTTTTGCAATCGGCCCAGTAGTTCTTGAGTTAATACATACAAACATACAAAGTTTCTTATAAGAAATAGAAGTATAGATTTATCTTTTAGAGCAATGGAAGCTCACTATAAGCAATCTTATAACCTGGTACGCTTGTCTTCAACGCACACGTCGCCATTTTTTAATTTCACAAAACAAATATTAATTTTCTTCGTTCGATGTACTCGGTTTCACTACTCGTTCATTCTTTATCGTACAAAATAATAATGCTGTAACTTATAAAAGAAAACCGCTATTTTCGTTGCAGTTGGCTTTATTTTTATTAAAATACTAGCTGTTGTGCGCGACTACGTCCGCGTGGAATTAAATAGCCTTTGTTACTTGGGGATAATGTAGCTTTCTAATGGTGAAAGAATTTTTGAAATCGGCCCAGTAGTTCTTGAGTTATTTCAATACAAACAAAAATAGAAAGTTTCTCCCTTTATAATATTAGTACAGAAGTACCAATTTGTAAATAGCAAAGTTTTTAATGTAATGTCTGTTTTAACATTGTTAATGAAAAATAAATCATAGTGGTAGAGCCCGCTTTAACATCATCGCACGAATCGGCCGGCTCGCCCGGTGAAATACCACGACCACACAGAAGACAGGCGTCAAATGGAAGCATTCTGTGTTTCGCCTGATGAGTGTGGTGCAGGAGGCCTAATTTTAATCTACTTTCTCTTTCTATCAATTCCTTAGAGGGTAATGACGGGGAGGGAAGTGGATTGGCGGGGGAGGGGACGCATAGGAAGAGGTATTATCCTCTTGCTGTGCGTCTCCTCCTCCGTAGATTAAGGGTAGGTAACGCATCTGCAATTGCAGATGTCTATGGGCAGTGGTCGCTTTGGATTTATCAGCTAATCCTGGTGGCCTCTTGCTCGTTTGCCACTTTGTACTATAAAAAAATGACATATAATATGGGAGAACACATAGGCCACTTATTTAATTTGGCATGGATGGTCTCGCGAGCAAAAACCAGTTCAATATAACAAGCCTAACGGTGTGAGTATTTTGAGAACTAAACGTATTAAACGAAATAGACTTAACACTTCGAAATCGAATAAGCTTCTAAGTCTAAATTCTTGAAAAATATCTACAGTAAGAAATCAAACCGAGTTTTCCAAACACTATCATAAAAAGTAAGCTTAAGGTTGCACCATCATGATCCATACTCAGATTTACGTGTCCCATTGTCCTTTAGAATAATATGAAACTCATTTTGTACGAAGTGACGTTGTTATCCGTTCTTATTGCAACACGTCATGTGAATTACTGTGTTGAGTGAGATTAAAATTTTATTATCCCAACTGTGCTGCGAGCAACAAAGGAAAGTTTTCGCAATATAACCCCATTCACAAAAGCGTTCTTCCAACGAGCGCTAAAAAAGCGTTGAGATAGAACAAATGCTTTTCCATGTATCTGTTCACACGGAGGTGCTTTTATCGCGCAGTCTTGGTTTTGGAGCGCTGGGTGAACGAAAGGAGAATGATTTTACAGCGATCGTGTGAGCGTAGGCGTTAAAAAAGCGCCAACGACGACGTTAAAAAACCGTCCGTGTGAATGCAGGTGAATACGAAAATGATTAACACTTCAACTGCTGCAAGGATTACCATCACAAATAATATAGGAAAATTCAAAATTGGAACAATTTTTGAGAGCGATTTCGTTAGCAGTTTTTTTTAACTAGATATACGT
Organism: Papilio dardanus tibullus; assembly: GCA_013186455.1. NCBI lineage: Eukaryota > Metazoa > Arthropoda > Insecta > Lepidoptera > Papilionidae > Papilio > Papilio dardanus. The sequence continues at coordinate 292,130 of QDHC01006368.1, forward strand.
TCTTTTAAAATATTATTAACAGAATTGAGTTCATTTTTAACAATGTATTGTAACATTTTGCCGGTCTGTTCTTGGCGGTATTATATAGCTACGACTTTACTGGGATTCCAAAACACTTTTTCTTAAAAAAAATCATTATACTTAGTTTAAAATTGTCATGTAAAAATTTCAGCTACGCCGTCGAGTCGAGTTCAAAAAAGAAATAAGAAAATCAAGTTTCCTTTTATTGTCCAATTGTCCATTGCCTTAGGCATGGTTTAATTGAACGAGACAGTTTAGCTTTTTCCAAGAGAGAAACCGAATGTATAATTTTGTGAGTTAGTGGTCTAAAACATCTGAAATTATTTTATAATATACATTTTATTGGACATTTATGTATACTCATATAGATACATAAATCTTAAATAATATACAAAGCATAAAACAAAACCGAATACTGCAAAAATAACTATAAACGTTGAGTTTTTTTTTCTCATTTCATAAAGCTGCGGTACTCGTTCTTCTGTATCTATACTAATATTACGAGTATAAAGAAACTTTGTATTTTTGTTTGTATTGAAATAACTCAAGAACTACTGGGCTGATTTCAAAAATTTTTTCACCATTAGAAAGCTACGTTATCCCCAAGTAACATAGGCTATATTTTTCTAATTCCACGCCGACGAAGTCGCGCACAACAGCTAGTATGCTACAAAATTGTAATATCATTTAATAACATAATTAATTCATATTTAACTTGACATTAACTTCCATTAATTACAATGAATCTTATAAAAACCTAAATGTAATCAAAGTGACACATAATATATCATCTTACAGCGCCTCAAAGCCTCAAAGAAATTCCTTTCATATTTTAATTCATTCTATCATCTTGAAAGGCTTGTATAAAATGCTTCAATTTTTCATAGCCCTGATAATAGGCGTTAAGTAGGGAATTTCTGGTAAAATGTTTACCTTTTTATTACAATATGGGTCAAGGATATAATTACAAAAAAGTGGCTGTAGACAGCTACTTCGTCAACAGAGAATAAAAAAAAACTGCCGAAGTTCTCTTGCAGAGTATATTCTACATTTATACCAAAGATCATGATGTTTATAGGTGAGTATTTAACATAGGGCTTATCACGAACTTTTAGTAACGTCATCGACAAAACTTAACTGAACGCAGCGCCCCTGCCGAGCTTAAAGTACACTAACAAATCGATGACACCTTTGTAAACTATCATATGTTGGAAACAGAAATAGATAATAATATGGTTTATTACACAGCAGCAAACATCAATATACGATACGAGTATCAAAATCTACAATTCTCACCAAAAATATTTCAAATTAACCAAGTAAGTAAAAAAATACATAAAACAATTTGCAAACAGAGAAATTTTAAAAACGACAGATGACGTATGTGCAATCGAAATCTTGTCGATGACGTTACGAATCATCATCATCACCAGCTCATACGTCCCCACCGAGGGGCGCGAGCCTACCCCCTAAGGAGTGACCAGGCATTTGGCAAAAGCTGGCCCAGTGCGGATCAACTTCACTCAAATCTTTGAATTCCTTCGCTGATATGTGCAGGCATCACGATGTTTTCTTTCACCGTAAAAGCGTCGGGTAAATATGTATATATGAAATTCAAAAATTGAAAAACACATTGGTATGGCGGGATTCGAACTTGGGACCTGCAGATTACAAGTCAAGAGCTAAATCCCTGAGCCACGTCGGTGGCTCAGAGTGTAGCCTTCGACGTAGCGAATATTTCTCGAACATATTCATGATAGACCCTCACACTCTTATTAATAGATTGTTAACGTAAGAGTTAATTAAATACACACGTATCATTAAATTTGTAATTACTAGTTAATATGAAAGCATAAAGTTAGAAATGGAATTCTTAATTTGCCAACGGGCATAAGAACCGAGGCTCACAATTACTGAAGAAAAACAAAGTTTCGCAAAGGCAATTCGTCTGCCAAAGTAAAGTTTCATCAAAGACATTTTGTTATTAAAAAAAAATTACAACACCAATAAGAGAATGACTTTTTAAGACAAATTAACCCTTTTTTTGTTAATGATTAAAAATACAACTTTATAAAAATGTTAATTTTAATTTAAAGTAACTAGATTTCTATTCATCCTACCATCATCATTATGATCAGTTTAAGTCAGTCGGCAGAATTTATTAAAAACTAAAAAAAAAACTGATACTAAATACACTACTGAAAAACTGTAAACATTGTATATAACAGTAATTGAACCCGTGTGAAGCCGGGGCGGGTCGCTAGCTATATATATATAGCTATATATAAACCTTCCTTGTGAATCACTCTATCTATTTAAAAAACCGCATCAAAATCCGTTGCGTAGTTTTAAAGATTCAAGTATTTATAGGGACAAACATAATAAAGCGTTGTTGTTTTATACTATGTAAGGATAAGGATAAAACAATTGATTAAAAAAATACACATTCATAGATCAATTTTCACCGGGCGATTTCTAGTATCAATTTCAGTGTTTTCAGTTTTTACCAGTTCGATACATAAACGTTTAACTTCTAAAGAAATTCATACCATAGCCCTTAAACCTTAACGCTCTCGGTTTGTAGGTTAACGTAGACTACAAAGTTAATAGCGGGACCTGCAAGGAACAATGCCACTTTAGTAAGAAGGCTGGTGTGGAGCGCACTTAAACACGGAACAAAGGAGGGTAAGAATTTAAATCGTCGGTACCAGGACTTCATAAATGAAGTGAGGGTTCATTTATTCATTTTGTAACGCGCCCAAGCGTAGCTCGGCTTGATAGAGACGTAAAATCATTAGAAATACAAGAAACAAACAATCGACTGACACATCTATGACACTTGTTTGAAGAATACGAGTCGAATGACAGCTAATTTGTTAAAATCGGTTCAGTCATTTAGCCTACAGGTGGTCAATGGCTATAGCATATACGGTTAAGGAACAAAAGATGCCTTAGACTACGTCACAGATATGTTGTGTGTGCATCACTTTACGGTGTTAAACCAACAACAACATGTATTAAGCCTTTGCCTGTGACGTATGAAAAATTAGTTCACCGAAAATACACTTGGAGCGCCACAATACTATATGAATATGATACGTCACATTAGCTTGGGCCATATTTCTGGATCCAAACAAACAAAATTGCACACGGAGAAAGGGACCAAAGTCTATGCAACTGTTTTTGTCACGTTATAGGTCTACAAGGATATTATGCTTAGACTATTAATATGGCTATTATGGCACTCGGAAAATATGTGAATTATCAATGTCATCTTGACAGCGTAACATTTTAACCAATCAGGGAAAGGCAGCTGAGGGATTTTGAAAGAAGTTAGGAAATTTTTACCTATTGTTATCGCTAAAACTTTGTAGGCGCCCCCCTTTCAATGTGTAAAAAGTGCCAAAATAACCTTGTAGAGCTATACGTAGCATATAAATGTGTCTCAGTCGCTGTCAGTGTGACATATGTCATGTCTCATCTGGTTCTTTTAATCTATGGCAATACATTTCGTGCACCGGAAATGGTGGCGACAAAATTTCAGTTTTAATTTCCCTAAATATGTCAGTCTATTAAATAAAAAACATTAGACAGTGAAGACTCCCCATTTATTTAAATATCACAATGGAAGAGACAAAGTTACTAAGCAAAAGTAATTTATGAAGTCTCCCAAAAGTTAATCCTTGAAAGTTAGGAATTAACAAATGGGTCAACTCGTTTCATTATAAAATGTCTAAGATTACTTACGAAATAATTTACATATTTCATTAGTAGATTTATTTCTTTAACAATTTAAGTATTACCTACATATTAGTAAATTAAAACATGATTCAAATAACACCAAAATTAAAAAAAAAACATTATATCTAACCAACTTTCCAATTGATTTTAATTTGTTGACGCTATAATTTAACATAGAAAAGTCTGATTTTGATGTCTAAATTACTAATTTATTATAAATCACTAGCTAAAATTCGCGAATTCGTCCGTGTCGAATTAAAAATATAGTATATGTCAATCGGGGATAATGTAGCTTTCTAATAGTGAAAGAATTTTTGAAATCGGCGCAATAGTTCTTGAGTTATTTCAATACATAGAAAAATATAAATCATTCTTCTTTATAATATTAGTATAGACTAGCTATGGCTTGCGACTCTATACGCGTAGAATTAAAAAAAAAAAAACTTAAAAAGTAACCTACATGTTCTTCCATTGTATGGTCTACTTGTATTTATGCAAATTAGTAAGACTTTTATGTTAAAAAATATTAAATAAAATACTGCTTATAAAACGTATAACACATACAAAATGGCGTCTCATATTATTCCAAAGAACAATAGAACACTTGAGAGGAAGAGCCCTGGTGGTGCGAAGTACACTTTGTTCCGTCAGTTAAGTGGGGTGGCTTTAAATCTGCAAGAAACGAACTATCTAACGAAGAAAATGTTTTAGATTTTTAAATTCATTTTAACAACTAATTGAATCGTATGATAACCAATTTCCAACGTAAACTGGCGTATCTCACAATTTTGCAAATCTAATATTATAAAGAGAGAAAATATTTTGTATGTATTGAAATAACTCGAAAACTACATGGCTGATTTCAAACATTATTTAACCGTTAGAAAGTTACATTATTCCCGAGTAACATAGGTCATATTTTTTAATGATTTGCGTAATAAAATGATTTATTACAAAAACAATTTGACGGATCCTATTAATTGATTGTGTTTTGTCTTTTTATAAGCGTAATTAATAACGATAGTATTAAAATTCTTTCCTTGGTTACACAGTTACGATGGTTTACGTCGTTTTTTATTGTATAATATTTTTAATATTTTTTTCTCCAACAAAGAAAGCAATAAATCATAACACAAAGCTATCATTGGAAATTGAACTCATTATAACGAATATACATTGAATTAAGAATGATATTTCATACTTTTATAGAATTTTGCAGCGCTTCGAGTCGCATTCTGATAATGAATAAGGGCAAATGTCCTCTTAAGTATGAAAATTTTTCCGGTTATTAAAGTAGGGAACCTTTCAATTTTCTTTTCCTTTCCCCTTGAATTGTTAAGGCTGATTATGGAAATTTGTAATATTATAATGAAATTTATTTCAATAAAAAAATCTCGTTGGAAAAAACCCATTTACATTGGTCTAATTGGTGATTTAGAGGATTTATGGTGAGCTCATTTTCGTATTTAAGTTACAAGTCAATAGGGTACGTGGAATATAGATTATTATTGTTTTGTCTCAAGTTGTCGTTAATCATCTATCTTCTTATCTTATCTTATCATTTATACAAGCGCAAATATTGAACTTATTAGATAGTTGACCCATGATGGGCTCCATTTTCCGAAACTCCACGACTAGCGCGTATTTTGCGTGACTTCACATATATCTTTGAATTTCTTCACCGAAATGTGCATATTTGTGTGCAATGTGCATATGTGCAAATACATATTTTCGTTTGCACTTGTGTGAATTACAGCAGGTTTAGAACGACTAAACGTCATACAATGTTCGTTCGGATGAAACTTCGGAACGAAAGTAAACCGTAGCAGGAAATACACGAAGTTTCGACCGAAATTTCGTTTTTCGTTGAATCAGAGTAGACCCCCAGGTTGTATCACGATGTTTTCCTTCACCGTAAGAGCGTCGAGTAAATATACATATGAAAAACGAAAAACACATTGGTACGGCGGGATTCGAACTCGGGACCTGCAGTTTACAAGTCAAGAGCTAAACCCCTGAGCCACCGATGCTCTCTTATTAGATAGTTATAAAAATATTAATAAATGATTATAAAAAGCTGTTAATATTATATTAAATATACAAAATAATTTTATACTAATAAATTAAAAAGATTCGTCAATATCAGAGTTTATAGTCTTATCAAAATATTAAGTAGCGAATAAAAAAATAATCTCTCAGTCTTGTTAACTTTATACTCTTTATCTTTTCATAAATGCAAAGTAAACATTAATTTTCTCTGAGACCTAGCTCTTTTCAATTATAAAGTAATAAAAAATGAAGTGTATTACTTCGTTCTATTTTGCTTCGAGCAAGATGCTTATTAAAACATAATATTGTTAAAGAGAGCTAAATTGAGTTTTTATATCGTTTTCTAATATATTAATAAGATTAAGATTAATAAGATGTTATAGGTTTGATGATTGATTAATAATACGTGCAATTATTGTTGAATGCAGTTATGAAGTTTTTAGATGTAAGATTCTACACGCAAAAGACTAGTATCTATTATTGTTATTTTAAGTTTTACACGCATATTTTACTAATAATAAATTGTGCAAACAATTTTTTAAGAAATTTTATTTTGTCATTAACTATAAGACAACTACAAGACAAATTCTAATAGGTACAGTCAATTAAGAAGATTTTCCAGTTAAAAGTCGTAGCTTGTCCATAATTCGCCGTTAAAACTAGCTAATTATACCGTTAGGGGGCGCGCGATGGTATTCAAAGTGACTTTCCTTGTAATTGTGGGCTTTAATACATTGCGTGCTTGTATTTACCATTATAATTATGACCTGGGTACAAACCACGAAGTACGTAAGTGGTACTTTGGACGTTATGTCTTACAGAAGAAACCTGAAAGAAAAGATACGTCTTTGTAATACGGATTTTTTAAAAACGCATTATTTATTTTACACAGAACTGAATTGGATAGAAAAAAAGACAATATTGTAATTTAAATAAACTCAAAAAAGTATTTATAAAATTAGAATATTTTTAGAGCATTGAGTGGCTCAGGGGTTTAGCTCTTGACTTGTAAACTGCAAGTCCCGAGTTCGAATCCCGCCATCTACCAATGTGTTTTTCGATGTTCGATTTTCATATGTACTTATTTACCCGACGCTCTTAGGTAAAGGAAAACATCGTTATGTCTGCATATATCGGCGAAGAAATTCAAAGATATGTGTATTCACGCAATATACGCGCTAGTCGTGGAGTTGCGGAAAATGGAGCCCATCATGGGTCGAAACCTTTAACCTTTTTAACCTTTTAGATTATTTTTATTTGTAGCGGTTAAAAGGTTAAGCAGTTTTATTCTGTGGCCAATAATTTATAGCTAAAATGCTATTAACTTGATAATCCGAGCAACTGTTGACGGAGCGAAAGCTTACTATTTATCCTTAATCCGAAGATTACCGACACGCTATCCTTTTACTAAGGACTGCCATACACGGACTGATGCAACCGTCATTACATTTCTGAGGCGAAACAAAAACTTTAAAGACTTTCTAAAAGGAAGATATTATAAGGAAATGCTGGGAAGGGGTAGTAGATTTGGTGGGGGAGGGGACGCATAGGATGAGGAATTATCCTCTTGCTGTGCGTCCCTTCCTCCGTAGATTAAGAGTAGGCAACGCATCTGCAATTGCAGATGTCTATGGGCAGCGGTTGCTTCAGTATATCAGCGAATTCAGGTGGCCGCTTGCTTGATGGCCACTTTATAATATACTACCCGCTGTTCGCGACTTAGTCCGAGTGGAATTAAAAAATATAGCCTATGTTACTCGGGTATAATGTGTCTTTCTAACGGTAAAAGAATTTTTGAAATCGGTATTGTAGTTTTTGAGTTATTTCCAATACATACAAAAAATGAAATAATTAAAAAATATAAAGTATATTAAAATACTATCTTTACAATATTAGTATAGAAAAGAATCTAAATGCAAAAATAAATAAATTTAAAAAACGTAAATTACTTTATCTTAGCTCTTAAATACTTAAAAGCATATCCATCGATGCTTCGTTTGAATAACTGCTTAAACTTTCCATTTTGTTCTTTAAATCGGGTCCCGAGGTACTTTGGGGACCACATTTTCTTATCAACTTAAAAAGTCAGCTTCAAGTCTCAACTTAACGTTGATATTAATGTTGCCAACGGGCAAAAGTAGACGACGACCGACAATTACCTAAGTTTTCGAGGGTAGAACGAAAACAAAGTTCCCAAAGGTAATTTATCGAGTTGTTACAAAGTTTCTTGTCAAAAAGGTTCGCGTCTGATATATGGAATTGATCTTTGAAATGTCCCGTCAAGTACTAAGTCGTTTACATTGAAAATAAGTATTTGAAAGAAGAAAGAAAATAAAAGTACTGCGGGGCTACCCAAAGTACTTTTCGATCGGCGATATTGTTGATGGAATCAACAAAATTGTATGGAACTGATATTGACATGTGAGAGATCGAACGCCATTGTCAGTTCCATACATTTTTGACGTTCGCTATAGGATTCTATAGATAAAGGATAAGCGATTGCTTATCCTTTAGCGAATGTACTTTGGATAATCCCCTTGGTTTATAACATCAAAAATGTATTGCACTGACAACGATATTCGATATCACACACGTGACTTATCGAATGTTATTGTCAGTTCCATACAATTCCGTCGATTCCATCAGCGATATCGCCAATCGAAAAGTACTTTCGATTGGCAATATCGGGAGAGCCGGCTAATTCGTGCGATGATGTTAAAGCTGGCTCTACCACTGTTATTATCAGTTTCATACATTTTTCACCATTCCATCAGCGATATCGCCATAAAGATACTTCGAGTAACCCCCCAGATACCTATACCTACCGATACAATGCCAAACTGCAATTTAATCCTGCATGTTTAAAACGATTAACGCTTACACGAAAATTGTTTTATGTTAGATAAAAGTTTTGCGGAACCGAACACAGAGGGGGTGTGTACGAAATCCGAAGAGCTGGGCGAGCAAAGAGGCTTGCGAACAAAGTTACCCCTTTGTATAACGATGAAATTACATGAAACAACCCGCTTTAGTCTATAAATAACTAGCTGTTACCCGTGTCTTCGTCTACGTGGAACTAAATATCCTTGCAACTAATTGCATTAAAACCTAGCTTGTGTCCTATTCCCTCATATTCCAAAAAAATGTATTAAGTATTGCGATAAAAGGAAACCAATGCGTCGTCGATTATACGATACTGGAGGACACTCGGAACTAAATAATAGACCAGGGGTCTCATTGGACCAAATTATGTATCATAAGAAGTACCAGGTACAAGGATGTTCTGTATTTTGGAATATTATGAATGTACCAGTACCAAACGTAGAAAGTACAACAGTAATAACGCTGATTCTCTGTGTACCTTTGATGCGTGTACTTTTAATTTCAATTGGTAATTTTTAAGTGAAATCTCAACAGACAGACAGACATTTGAATTTATAATATTATTAACGATACATATTAGTTCATGGTTAGTCTTGCATTATGCTTTGAACGGTGCCATTCAGAGCATAGTGTAAAGATGGACTTCATATTAAAAATATTGTAGTATCTTCTTACACTACTTCGATAGGGTCGCACGCGTTGTGTCCTCTACTTTAATCTTCTGTCATCTTAATCATCACTTCTTGTTTATATTACCTTTCACGCAACCCATCTCTTCCTGGGCCTACCTCTACCAGAACCTCATCCAAATTAAATTTATTAACTACAGTATGACTCTCGCTTGTAGAGGATGCTTTCTAATCCGAGTTTTTCGCTTATTCAGTTTTGACTATATCTACTCTTTTTTTTTCTCTGTTCTTTCAATCAAGACCGTAAAAGGTAACGTAAGGTTCGACCCATGATGGGCTCCATATTCCACAACTCCACGACTAGCGCGTATTTGCGTGAATACACATATCTTTGAATTTCTTCGCCGATATGTGCAGGCATCACATCACGATCACGATTTCCTTCATCTTAGAGCGTTGGCTAAAAATCAAGACCATCTAGTTATTTCAGAGTTACATGGTATGGAGTAACTATCCATTTGAATTTCCATTTTCATAAAATTAGTATGAAATAAAACTTAAAATGAGACTAGAAAATGTTCTCTTTCCCAGGTACACAAGTATATCGAGTGAGCCATTGTTGTTCTCAACAATCGCCTCATTGTGTGGGAACACAAAGCAACTAAACAACAGTACGTCTAACACGCGATATAGAACGTCTATCATATTATATTAAAGATATAAGAGTTCTTCTTCTTTATTATAAGAATTGTAGGCACTTAAGTGAAGGCACTACACAAGCGATCCACCCCGGCTTCGAATTGCAATACTGATACTAAATACAGTACAAAATGCAGAATAAATGTATTTACGACATTAGAACTCTAAAAAATAACAGTATTTCTTCACTATTTAATGGATGTTATTATAAGTATAAACCTTCTTCTACACTCTATTTATTAAATAAACCGCATCAAAAGCTGTTGCGTAGTTTTAAAGATTTAAGCATACATATAGGGAAAGAGAAAGCAACTTTGTTTTTATACCATACTAGCTTTTGTGCGCGACTTCGTCCTCATGGAATTAAATAATATAACCTATATTACTCAGGGATAATGTAGCTTTATAATGGTGAAAGAATCTTTGAAATCGACCCAGTAGTTCTTGAGTTATTTCAATACATACAAAAATACAGAGTTCTTCTCTTTATAAAATTAGTATAGATAGTGATTTTGTTTATTTAGCAGACGTCTTAAATCATCACATTTCGAGGCCCGAACCCATACTCAATAAGTGACTTCGACTTAGTCACACGTGCCAGTTCGAATTGACTTTTATCTCTGAATTTCTTGGCAGTTATGTGGGTTTTTTCCTCGAGCATTAGTTAAATAGTATGTTTTAGTATATCTATTTATTTCATAATAGCGACCCGCCCCAGCTTCGCACGGGTACAAAACTGATACTAAGTACACTACAGAAAAACTGTGAGCATTGTATGTAACACTCATAATAACAATAATTGAACCTGTGCGAAGCCGGGGCGGGTCGCTAGTTATATATATAAACCTTCCTTATGAATTACTCTGTCTATTAAAAAAACCGCATCAAAATCCGTTGCGTAGATTTAAAGATTCAAGCATATACAGGGACAAACATAAAAAAGCGTTATTGTTTTATACTACTCGTGTGTAAGGATAAGGATGAAATAATTTACAGTATTTTTGTAACCGTCTGCATTAGACATTAGAATTTATTATATAAAAACAATAGTGCTTTGTGTAACCTTGTTATTGCACGTTTCTGTCTGAAACCGTACAACGTTTGTTCCCATCTTGTGGAATAACATTCCGATGTTGGATTCAATCAACAATTTATCGTAGCTGCCGGATCGCAAACAACTTCTGGACGCATGCAAACACCACGTTACGTATACTTAGATAATTTAGAAATGGACTAGACAGCTTAAATGAATTCTACTACTTTTCCAAGGAAGTGAGGTAAAGATGAAGAAGCACATACGAGTATGTGAATACAGCCCCGCATCTAGAGGGGACAATCTGGTGCTCATGCCCCTAACGGTAACTTCACAGGGTAGTGAAATCACATTTTACGGGCAAATTGCTAACCTAACCTAACTTGCATTGAATAAGCAACAGTATCTACAAGAATAAGTAAGGAGCTAAAAAAAAACATAGAAAAACGGGGCCTGGTACATATCACTGTCACTTACGTCTTTACGGAACTCATACTGACGCAAATGTACAGACAAGTTTAGAAATTGTTAAATGCTTGAGAGGTCCTGCCTCTTAACAGTCAAAGCGAACGAGACAACAATTATACAAGTCTTGATACAAACTCGACTATTGGAATTACAAACATTTTGACAGAAATACGAAAGTCTAAAATATCGTAACTTTTTCGAAATAGGTTCTAACATTACTACATAGTATAAAACAAAGTCGCTTTCTCTGGCCCTATATCCCTATGTATGCTTAAATCTTTAAAACTACGCCACGGATTTTAATGGGTTTTTTTAATAGACAGAGTGATTGAAAATGAAGGTTTATATGCAAAACTAGCGACCGTCCCGGCTTCGTACGGATGCAATTATTATTAGTGTGGCTGCTATATACAGCGTTGACAGTTTTTCTTTAGTGTATTTAGTATCAGCATTGCACTCGTGCGAAGCCGGGATGGGTCGCTAGTATTTTTATAAAATTATAAACGGCGAGAGTGGCGTGTCTGGACCATGCCAATTGCAATATCATCTCTGTATATCACTAGCTTAGGGGTAAAAGTTGTATTTTCGTTTTAGATAATTGTTAGTTTTATTAAAAAAAAATGTTTAAAAACTGTATAAAAAGAATACTACTAAACATTATCATAGTGTGTTATTAATCTATACTAATATTATAAAGAGAGAAACTTTGTATTTTTGTTTGTATTGAAATAACTCAAAAACTACTGGGCCGATTCCAAAAAATCTTTCACCATTACGAAGCTACATTATCTCCGAGTAATATAGGCTATATTATTTAATTCCACGGTGACGAAGTCGCGCACAACAGCTAGTTATTTATAAACGAAAAGACAACTTTGATAAACTCATATAAAATTAGAAATTAGGTTTGTGGTTTGTACCTATTTCGTCGGCGCGAACGCTTTGATGTGGCGTGATTATTTCGTGCAGCAAACTACCTCGTCTGTGAACTTGCGTCCAGTTTTAATCCTGTGTAATTAGGATACGTGGTGCAAAGTATCCATATAGTAACCGTATCGGATACTGTATGTTACGGTACCCACAGTCACATGATCGCGTTTTTAACGTGTACGTTGACATAGAATAAATGCATTTACATATATCTGCTTATACGGCGACGCTTTTTTATCACGCAGCGATGGACGAACGAAACAAGAGTTATAGTGATCGTATGAGCGAAGACGCCAACGACGTTAAAAAAGCGTCTGTGTGAATGCTAGCAACTGCAACGTTGTTAATTTTTGAAATTACTGAATCTTATCTTCGTCATTTTGTTACATATTAGGTGTAAAAAGTTACATTAGTAACGCTACTAGACTAATAGTTAGGAGTATAGATTAGGTGTTGTACGTTCTATTTTGTTTTAAAATATTCTATATGTTCTAATATTCTATATATTCTGTTTTAAAAAGCCTTGGAAAAGTTTAAACCACATTTTCTGTGAATCATTTTGATCACACGAATTACATGGGCCTTATTTTTAAATATTTTTTTTAAGATTCCAAAAACTTTTATTACGTCGTACGCAATGCAAGAAAATATCCCTTCGTCTACTCAATCAGAAAAAAAAACCTCCCCCAAAACTCGACGTGCCTCGGAAAAAATCTTTGATTTGAGTGCAGGCACGTGACCAATTAGAGATAAAATTAGGGGAGGTGATATTGATTCGCGGAAATTCCGTTGGTAGTCGGTTTCAATTGCAACGTCGGTGTTTGGGGTGAGGTTTTCATTGCGTACAACGATTATCCAATGATTTGTAAACTGTTTTTAATGCATTTATTTAACTCAAATACAACTGAAAATATCACCTACAAACATAACACTTCGTAATCGAAGCATCCAGCATCACTCATTAAACGAAACACGGAATTGAAGTGTAGTTCGACCCATGATGAGCTCCATTTTCTGCAACTCCACGACTAGGGTGTATTTTGCATGATTTCTCACATATCTTTGAATTTCTTCGCCGATATCTGCAGGCTGCATAACAATGTTTTCTTTCACCGTAATAGGGTGGGGTAAAATCAGAATTACTTTTATGTCACGCCTATCTCCTGTATTCTCGTGGTATTTCACCAGGCCCGCAGACCAATTCGTGCAACAGATGTTGCTGGTGACTACCACTGTTTAAAAGTATGTGTTCCTTTCTACTTAAGTTCTTGGTAAAAACATTAAAAGCCACCGCAGATTGGCAACTTTTTCACGGACAAGAAAAAGTTGCTTGGGGTCCGCACACTGGCAACTGAAAATCGGCCGATTGTTAATTGTGCCCAAATTTTTTTATTCGTTAACCCCTACTTTTTTGGTAGGGGTAGGTTATTTTTTTTTAAATATTCCCTATATTTTGGGCAAAAGATAGGTTTTGTGTGATTTTTACAGTAAAAGACTTTCAGACGCCATTCTCAAGTGTGACTGCGAGGATCCTGGGATCTTCCAAGGACTGAGATACTGGACCAACCTTAAACATTATTGTGGTATTGATACAATAAATCGTATCAAATTGAGTGATATCCTAACATTGTATTAATCAACAAACGTGTTGGAACACGTGAGGCGTAGATCAAAACACGTTACCCGTATGAACGCTTAAATGGCTCTCAAAATGAGTGCTTACACGTGATCAATTAAAATAACATAGTCCACTTCAAACGCGTATTGTTTGGAGAAAATCGTATTCTTTGTTTACGTTAGATATTATAAGGAAAAGCTGTGTTTTGTTTATGATTTTGTATCATACCTTAAAAGACCACCTTTTATGACCACCACTTTTTAGTTACATGTTTGGTATTTGTCATGGAATAGCTTCGAAGCGAATACATTTTGTTAAGGATGCTGGGTTTAAACCACTGGTTTCTAATTAATTAATTAATTCTAATATTAACGCTGAAGCCTTAAACGCACCAGGATACTTTTTGAGATGAGTAGCAACGCATCTGCAATTGCAGATGTCTATGGGCAGGTATCGCTTCGGATTTTTCAGCGAATCCTGGTGGCCACTTGCTCGTTTTCCACTTTGTATTAAAAAAAACAAATACTTCTTGAAATGTACTACTTTCGATAAACAAACTTATGTTAAAATCTTGTCCTTTACGACCGATTTCAACCATTAGAAAGTCACAATTTGGCTTAATCTTGCTACCGTAACACGTAAGGTCACTGGTTCAAATCCGGGAATGCTTTTTTTTTTTTAGTAATTTGTAGAGTTTAATTCTTCATTCGTCATTCATTCGTCATTTCAAAGAAATCTAACCTGCCTTCTACGTTTTACGTTCTACGACTTCAAGAGTATTTCCTACAATATTACCAGCTTGTTTTGTATTCACAATAGCAGGCCGTAGTTCCTGAGCATTATATCTGATTAAAATATGATGGGACGAAGCGCAGCTCAGTTTAATTTAAATAATCGTCTCACGTATACGTATAAATTTTGTGAACGTGCGACATTTCGCAAATAAATAATATTAAATACTGGCTGTTGCCCTCAACTGCATCATTGAATTAAAGAAAAAAATTGGTTGCCTGTAAAGTCGGTATACGGGCGAAAGTTTTACGTGACAACGACTTTGAGTGGTAAAATAATTTTAATGTGAATATTCATTCGTATAGTAGGAAGAAGGATGAAATAATAGTAACAATTTAAAACACAGTATAGGTCCTATGCCTATCTCTCTCATTCCCTTTCTCTCGCTCTGTCTCTCTCGCTCTTAGGCGGGCTAACTGTGCTCGAGTGGAAGGGACGCGAGCGGAGCGTAACGCAGTTTCTTGAAGTGTCACCCGGCAAACCAATTTATAAGACGTTATCACGTCAAA
>QDHC01006368.1:336600-356419 GCA_013186455.1 Papilio dardanus tibullus
TCTATCATTTTTTGGAAGAGAGAGACAAACAATTAAAAACGTTTATGATTTCAGCTGACACATATTTCCCCGACGCTCTTAGGTGAAGGAAAACATCGTGATGCAACCTGCACATATCGGCGAAGAAATTCAAAGATATGTGTATTCACGCAAAATACGCGCTAGTCGTGGAGTTACGGAAAATGGAGCCCATCATGGGTCGAACCTTTAACCTTTTTTATGATTTCAGCTGATGTCACATATTGATTCTGTCTGATGTTCTATTGTTTATTCTTCTTCTTTTAGCACGACAGCTCTTTGTCGGCCTTGGCTTGGTCCAGCAGCTGTTTTCATTTCAGTGTGTCTCTCGTCGCGGTCTTTCAATTTACTTTGCCAACTTTTTTGCCGTCTTGGTTAACGCCGTCAACCCACCGGAGCTTTGGTCTCCCTTTTGTTTATTCTATGGTCAAAATTATGAGCAGTCTTTTCATGTATAAAATTTGAATTTTGCCGCCACCTGAACTTGCCCCACGGGGCTCCAATCCTGGCTTGCTCCCCCTATATCCAGGGCTCATTATGTTCGAAATAATTTTCTTATTAGTCTATTCGCACGGGCGGTTAAAACGCGCGTTAAAAAAGCGTTAAAATAAAACAAAAGCCATTCCATGTACCATAAGGCATCGGTTTTAAACGCGGATTTTTTTTTATCGCGCAGTGTTATTAAACAATGTGCAGTATTTACTTTAAATATACAAAACAATCTAGTCTTAACAGCATAAATTAGTCACGCAAGTAGAATAAAATAAAAAGAATAGATGGACTTTATATTCAAGTAAATAAGGGCTGCATTTGTATAATTATAAAAGACAAAAGACATTCATTCCCTTATTAAAGACAATACTGGTGACAAATGAAGATACTAATGATTATAAATTACTAATGACTTTTAAGGTGTGAAAATTAAAAGCTTTTTTTATGCCTTTACGTAAATTAATTTCAAGGGAACTAATTATTTTGTAACTATTGTTATGAAAATAAAGTCTTTTAGCTTTGCCCCGCAACTACGTCCGTATGTTATTAAAAAAAAAACTTGATAAGAAGCCTATGTGTACCTTCAGGCTAAGTTCTACATCTGTGCAAAATTTCATTGAAATCGGCAAAGCCGTTTTGGACTTATCTTTATAAACATCCAAACTTTCGTATTTACAAAATTACTAGCGAAAGCGGCCTCGTCCTTGCACGGGTGCAATTCTGATACTACGAGTAACTATACTACAATAATGCGGAAAAAATGTATTCATTTACGACATCAATACAAACCTAAAAAATAACAGTATTTATCCACTATTAATACATGTTAATAGAAATAAACCTTCCTTCCCAATCACTCTATTAAAACCGCATCAAAATCCGTTGCGTAGTTTTAAAGATTAAAACATACATAGGGATAAAAGGATAGGGAAAGCGACTTTGTTTTATACTATGTAATGATAATTTTAGTAACATTTCTAACGGGACTAGAGTGCAAGCGTATTGCGTGTTGCCTAACGTATTCCAATGGCTTCTTTTAGAAGTGACATTTAATTTCACATGCATGTGACCTATTTGTTTTTTTATACTAGGCAACTAGCATGGTGTTTAAATGACCTATGAGGATGCGGAACTAATGAGCTCTGCTTATCCTTAATTAGGAAGATATTTTTATATAAAAAAACTATAAAAGCTGGTCATATAATGTATGATAATTTATGCGTGGAAGTTGTCAGGGGAGGGGACCTTCTAGGAAATCTTTTTAATTATTTATCACACAATAATTAAATCAAAAAAAACTTATTAGAAACAAAATAAAAAAGAGATTATTCAAGGTTGGGTTAATACGAGTTTTATCTCAATACGTCCTCTTTCTGTGTGTCCCCTCCTCTGTCCATGAAAGATAGGTGACGCATTTTCTATCATTTAACTTTTTAGTATAAATTTTACCATCCACATATTTACTGCTTATATCCTGTTGCAGATACTGAAAAGTGGATACTTAATTTTCTTATACATCCTCTCCCTGTCCCCTCCCCTTCCTATCTTTCTATACAAGAAGAGACTAGAATTAGACTCCATTACATTGGGGATATTCATGAAATTAATTCAATTTCGTGCCTTTCTGTTTATATTTAACTGCTATTGAACATTCTTGCAAATAAAGTTACCACTACATAAAGGTACATTTCCACTGCACCTATCTATTTGTAATTTGTCATCATTAACATAAAAGCTCCGACTGATAGTGGAACACTTAGCGATATTCTTCCTCGCCCATTGTCACTTAATTACCAACCAGGTAGTAATTTATACAGTCTTTTATCTACTTTATTGCGTGACTCTTTTTATCAATAAAGCCTGAAAAATATTTGCCTTTTTTAAAGTTAATTAACCGCTAACGTTATTTGAATCTATACTTAATATTATAAAGAGAGAAACTTTGTATTTTTGTTTTTTTTTTGTATTGAAATAACTCAAGAACCACTGGGCCGATTGCAAAAATTCTTTCAATATTAGAAAGCTACATTATCCCCGAGTAACATAGGCTATAATATTTAATTCCACGCCAATGAAGTCGCGCACAACAGCTAGTAAAGTTATAAATTAAAATGAAGAATAGAATCCTTTTGGCGTAATTCATGTACCAACGAATGTGTTCATCGGAATTTGAATTTTAAAATTGCCGTTATTGTAATTTTTGTCACAAATTCAAAGCATGTGAAATTATTACTGATGTTTTTTATATCTTATCCCGCATTCCCACGAGCGCTGTTTCAACCCGCGATAAAAAAGCGTTGAAAACGAACGTATAGCACTGGACGAACGAACAAAGAGTGATTTTACAGTGTTCCTAGTTAAAAAATCACCAACGCTGACGTTAAAAAAGCGTTCGTGTGAATGCAGGCTTACTTTATTCTACTATGGTATAATCTTATCTACGCTTAACCCTTGTTTGCACCAGGACAGTATTTTAATCGAGTAGCAAGTAACATTTATCCGAACAGAGGACTACTGTTCGGACTCGTTTAACCTCTAAACCTACGTACTAGGGTAGTAATTTAGTAAATAAACGTGTCCGAAAAACAACATTTTAGTAGAATAGATTAGTAAATCCTTTGTTCGGATACTTGGCTTGAGTGACGCACAAAAGTTTGACAAATAGATCGACTAAGCACATCAAATTATCCCTCTTTACTTTTGAAATTGATTCAGAATCGTCTGAAATTGCTCTATAAATGTTGAATTGTAGATTGTAAAGAAGTGAATTAACTAGTTTTATAATCCGAATTTGATTATAATTCTAATTTGGTCTCATTTTAAACATTAAGAAGGAAATCTACTTCGCATAATCCAAAGTCGTTAGGCAAAGTACATGGAACACTTAAATCTTTGAAGTGGTCTGTTTATGCACTCGTTTACATTGAAGCACCCTCAAACATCTTATTACGATGTAATTCCTTTTCCAATTTAAAAACTTCTAAATGTTTACGATTTTTCTTCAACTTTTTTAATTTATTTCTCTTATACTTTCACAATATTTATGGCTTCGTTTCTTTATAATTTAAAAATTGCTCTGATACATATCGGTTGTAGTAAAGACATCTTCGGTGCCAATAGGGAGATCTTAAGCTACATTGTGATTGTTTACCTACTCATGTCTCAATATAAGTATATAGTCTAGGAGACGGATGAATTGTATAAAAGGTGATATAATCGATATATACTAATATTGTAAAGAGAGAATCTTTGTATTTTTGATTTTTTGTATTTTTGTATGTATTGAAATAACTCAAGAACTACTGGGCCGATTTCAAAAAATCTTTCACCATTAGAAAGCTACATTATCCACGAGTATTTTTTTATTCCGTGTTGCCGAATTAGCAAGTAATAGTATGCACATAAATAAGTTTAACAGTGGTAGAGCCCGTTTTAATATTTTCGCACGAATTGTCCGGCTCGCCCGGTGAAATACCACGACCACACAGAAAACAAGCAATTCTGTGTTTCGGTTGACAAGTGTGGTGCCGGAGGCCTAATTTTAATCCATTGTCCCATCCTATCCTTTTCCTATAAGGAAATGATGGGAAGGGGAAGTGGATTTTCCTGAGGAGGAGACGCATAGGGAGAGGAATTATTCTCTTACTGTGCGTCTCGTCCTCCGAAGATTAAGGGTAGCCAACAAATCTGAATTTGCAGATGTCTATGGGCCGCGGTCGCTTCGCTATTTCAGCGCGACCGGGTAGCCGCTTGCTCGTTTACCAATTTATAATATAAAAAAGTAAAATTGAAACTAATTTTGAAACGTTTTAACGCAGTCTGTAACTATGAACATTATATGAACTCTGTGGAGTCATTCCAACTTAAGTAAAGTTTCAGAAGGCTTCATGTAATCCAACGGCAAAGTTGTACTAAGTAAACAGCCGCGGCTCGTTATGTTACGTACTTAAACGTTTACTATTCTACGGCAGCTAACTTGAATCCACTTGCGATAGTCCTAATTTATTGAAGGAACTATTAAAAGTAAAAGATTCTTTTAATAATAGAAAATAACAATGGTGATTATATTAAAGTATCCTTATCCTTATATAGTATATAAAAATAACGTTTTTTTATGTTTGTCCCTATATATGCTTGAATCTTTAAAACTACGCAACGGATTTTGATGCGTTTTTTTTTAATAGATAGAGTGATTCATAAAGAAGGTTTTCATGTGTAATACATTCACAATATGGTAGAGTAACACTGATAATTTAGAGGTTTTTAATATGACGTCGTAAATTAAAACCTTTTTAGCGCTTACATTGCAAACGTTGCATTTAGTATCAGCATTATACCGATTTGCACCCGTTCGAAGCCGGGGCGGGTCGCTAGTACCATATATGTTTATCACCATTGAAGTCATCATCATCAGCTTTAGTCTGTCTGCTGCTGAACACACGCCTTTCCTAATGCCTTCTACAGAATGCAGTCCTTCACGTTCAGTATCCGCAGATTTACATATGTTGACATATTTTTTAATTTCATAATTTGGGTAAGAGAGGTACCACACTAGCGTTGCGTTTGCGTTGATATGTCGCACGATTTTGAATGATAAGGAATAAATATAATGAATTACAATTAAATATCGTTAAGTCATTAAACTCAACTCACAGCAACAAGGAATCGTTGCTATGACTACAGGATATCCCAAGTCTGTTGACCCCGTGTAATTTGCTGCCCTTATTTTAAATACTTTTACATAAACGTGGTATCAACTCTCAATTTCCTTTAAAAAAAGAATATACCATAATATGTTTTTATCCACCCTTGTCGAGAGAAGAAACTCGTGGTTAAACTAAAGTTTCGTCTCTACACACCATGTGCAAAGTATTGTCGTGTCATCGACGCACGGTAAACGCAAATCCCTTGTGGCATAGCTCTTATATTTTATAAAAGGATCAAAATGTTTCGACGTACGACTTAACTCTATACTAGTTTTTTTAGACATTGTCACAAAGTAAAAACAAAGCGACATGTAAACCAGCCATTTTCCACTTGAACTTTTTGGTGTTTGCTTTTGCGGGAAAAACTTTTCTATTTTATTACTCTTCCACTTTGAATACCGGCGCGCTTTTAAAATGTTTCGCTTGTGAGTTTTAACATTTTTTAATTGTTACTAAAACAAAGTTTTACCTATGAGAATAAAGGTAAAGTTTTCAAATAGTTAGAGTTTATACTAATAATTGTTTTATTCGACAAATTCTCATTTAATTTCTTTATAGAAATTAAAAACTATCAAAATCATCGACATCAACACAACAGTTTACCAAAAGTAAAACACAGTTGAGTCTGGTTTAGCGAGGGTCTAAGGGACCGCAATATTTCTGTCGCTCATAGAGCTTACTCTATAATCCGAGAATGAGAATGATTCTCGCTTATAAAGTTTTCTCACTTATCCAGGTCTGTCTGTATATTTTATCTTTAAAACTTAAGTTAAAGCTAGAAATAAATAAAACATTACAAAAGTTGTACCTACAGATCCGACGAAAGAATAAATTACAAAAGTTCACTAAACACGTATAAGTTTGAATGTAGAGTAAAAAGTTACACTGCGGTAAAGCCTTGTTTTCACTAGGATAGTATTTTAGTTGAGTAGCAAGTAATTTAGTAACATAACGTGTCCGAACAGCAACATTTTTGTAGAGTAGATTAGTAAATCCTTTGTTCAGATACTTGTTGCTACTCGACTAAAATACTATTCTGGTGCTAACAATGCTTAAGATTACATATGTTTGAAAAAATAGTGCCTGGGGCGATTCAACCTCGACTTGCAGAATCACAAGTCAAGTGACGACGCTGCTGTCGCCATCTTGCTTACTATGATTAACAGCGCCGCCTGTGGTAAGAAACAAAACTAAATTCTACAATTTGCCTAGGCATTATAAACAGCGTTGTCAAACGTTCAGGCATATTACATAATGTCGCCTCATTCAGCAAATTACATTTTGTTTTCGGCATTCTACATTTTTAACAGTGGTAGAGCCCGGTTTTACTTCTTCGCACGAATTGGCAGACGACCACACAGAAGACAGTCGTCAAATGGAAGCTATTCCATGTTTCGTTCCAAGAGCGTGGTGCCGGAGGCCTAATTTTAGTCCATTTTCTCTTCCTATCATTTCCTTATAAGGAAGTGCTGGGAAGAGGAAGTGGATTGGCGGGGGAGGGGACACATAAGAAAAGGTATTATCCCCTTACTGTGCGCCTCCTCCTCCGTAGATTAAGGGTAGTCACCGCATCTGCAATTGCAGATCTATGTGCAGCGGTCGCTTCAGATTTTTCAGCGAATCCAGATGGCCAATTGCTCGTTTGCATCTTGGTATTAAAAAAAACATTAGCCGAGTCAAACCAGCCTAATGTAATCTGCCTGATTTCTAAATTTTGCCTTCTACATATACATAACAATTTATATAACGCATAATTTTGTTACATCAATGAATAAGAAATTCCATGAGTCCGTAAAAGGAAAGATAAATTACTTATATAAATACTTAAGCAAATCAGACCTCGCCTTGATGCGAGTCCGAGAGGTCAAAGCGACCCTTTCATTTTTCGCATCATAAATTATCAAAGTTTAACGTTTATTTACGGGAACTTTGCTTTTTATCTTAAAGCCTCAAATATCAAACATAAATTATAAAAGTTGTTATTTTTTGGCGTCAATTTACAAGTGATTTAAATATTTTAAAATCGATGAATAACATTGTATTTACTATTTATATTTAACACTAGCTTTCATTACCGACTTCGTCTTCGCAAAATTGATAAAAACCTATGCTACTCAAGTTTCTAAGTGTGAGAGATTTTTTTAATTCGTCCCTGTAGTTTATTTGTGACTTATATCTTTCCTCTTTATAATATTACTATAGAAAAAATATTGCAATTTAATTTAAACCTCAATTAAAATTTAATAAGGGAAGACAAAGAGAGACCAAGAAACCGTATCAGAAATTGAAATCAAGATCAAGACAAAACTTGGAGTAGAAACCGACTCAAACAAAGCTTAAATTGCTATAACAATAGTAATATTTAAGGTTCTATAAAACTGGCTATTGTTCATGACTTCGTTTGCGTGGATTAGAAACATATAGCCTATCTTATTCGGGGATAATGTAGCTTTCTAATGGTAAAAGATTTTTTGTAATCGGCCGAGTAGTTCTTGAGTTATTTCAATACATACAAAAGTATAAAGTTTTCCTCTTTATACTTAATATAGACAAGTAAAAATCTAGTTTATTAAGTATTTTCAAATAAATATAACAACATAAGATATGTTGTGTCTTAAAGCGCTGTAGCTTGCAAATAGTTTAATCCTGTCTAAATAACGATACTAAGGTGCGCCAAACAAGGTTTTGAATAGCAAATAATTTAAATTCGATACCTCTATTTTGTAACCGTCAAATATAAATTCTATATATAATAAATAGAAAGAGAAAAGTATAGGAGTGGTCATAGCGTATACGGTAGGGGGACAAAAAGTGCCATATACATACGTCTCAGCTATCTGTGTGTGCATATTACAGCTTTAAACAAATAATATCATCTCTTTTGGCCTTAGTTCACACCAAATCCTGGAGCGGCACAATCCCATGTTCGTCATATTTGTTTGGGTCCGGCTTCTGGACTCGAACAAAATAAAATCGCATACTGAGAAAAGGACAAGAAATCTATTTCACTGTCTGTCACGTTACGTATATTTGCGTAGACAGAGAATACATAGACCGCTGGATATATTTGTCTCATTCACACAAAAAAAAGAAGGACTTAGTGCTTTCTCTCTCGTTATTTTACAAGACATGGAAATAAAATAAATAAATCTTCTGTTTCACCCTGCGTGCCGGTTTTTATATGGCAGAGCTTTACTATGCTAAAAATATCATTTTTTGTCAGCGTTTTATTACCATTAATATATTAATAGTCTAAGTATATTTGGTGTAAATGTGTCTCACTATCCGTATGATATATTAATGTCACATCTACTTTTTATTCATCTATGTGTATAATAGCACGATTTTAAATACGTTGGCGCTTACGCAAGCCGTGGCGCCACTCGGGTAAGTGGCTTACCGTTGGATTAGTAAGGCTACACCAGCATATAGGCGCCCCTGATTCAATTAACATTAAAAAGTAATAGATATCAAACGGTATATCAGTTTTAATTACTAATTGAGACACACAGAGTCATATAATGGTTACTTAAACCTACCTAAAAGCGCAGCTTCATTATAACTTGGAGACAATACAAAAACCTTGTTACTACTAGGAAAAATGATAAAATAATTTCCACGATCCAATAAAAATATTTATTTGATTCATTATCACTATCACTATCTATTACCTAGTACCTATCACTACATAGTATTAAACAAAGTCGCTTTCACTGTTCCTATATATGCTTAAATCTTTAAATCTATGCCGTTGCATAGATTTAAAGATTTAAGCTTCTCTATTACTCTATTAAAATCCGTTGATTTTGATGAGGTTTTTTGTAATAGAGTGATTGAAAAGGAAGGTTTATATGTATTAAATAGTGGAGAAATACTTTTATTTTTTAGGTTTCTAGTGATGTCACCTGTGCGAAGCCGGGGCGGATCGCTTTTTTATAATATTATTTGGAAATTCCCCAACTAACATGTCCATGATAAATTTCATACATCAGTTGCGAACCTTGTAATGCGCGTGGGTGCATGAATGTAGGCCGGTACGGCAAGTTTTCGTAAGCGTGTCATCATTTATGAATAACATTTAGAAATAATCGGATTGTTAATAGATCATAATTGTTTTTGTGTTGCATGAAGAATAGAGAATAGGAGAGGAAAGATCTTTGGGCATCTGATACGACGACCTGATAACCACAATTATTGAAAGCAAAGTAGAAAGAGAGGATGACCGAAGGCAAGTTATATAGATCAAATAAAAAAGAAAGTGGATGTCGTGTCGTATCAGAAGGTCAAGATGTTAGCACAAGACAGAGAGGGTTGGAAAGAGCTCCACCGACAAGGTTAAAAACCTTAAATTAAAGAAGAAAATGGATAAAGTATGGATCTATTTTAATATTACATAGATAAGAAATATGCAATATTTAATTGAACGCCAATACTCCGTTATATTATGACTTTCGCTTCCATGCAAATAAGACACAACATATTTTGTAAGGTCTTCTTATATCGCTATATTTTCTACAATTAATAATCACTTCTAAGTTAAGATAAAGCCTGCATTCACACGAACGCTTTTTTAAAGTCGGCGTTTGGCGCTTTTTTAACGCCCTGGTTCATACGATCGCTGTAAAATAACTCTTGTTTCGTTCAACTAGCGCTCAAAATCCAAGGCATTTGCTCTATCTCGATGCGTTTTTACCGCGCGTTGAAAAAGCGTTCGTGTTGGGGGATAACTCTCAAGTTATTAGAATTTTTTATTGATATTTCAAACTTCATTAGCTTTTCAAATCTAATAAAGATTTCTGTTTGTAAAGCTTTGTAAAATAAAAACTTTAATCAAATAAATTGAATTAGTGACACATTTCTAAAAGATTTCACAGTAAAGTGTTGAACAAGTGATTTTATCGTTTAATCTTCTGGAATTGAACAAAAACTCAAAGACAAACTTTTCTTATCGATTCGATTCTCAGCCCAATATCCAATCGGACGAAGATCAATAAATACTTCCTAGATAAGACAAAGAGAAGCATTTTTATTTAAATTAAAGGATTTTTTGTAGTGTATTGTTTTGTTGTAATATCAATTAAAAAAAACATTTTAAGTCTAGAAACTACTAAGTATAAGAGATTAGTCGAGGCTCTACACAGGTTTTTTATATTTTTAATCATGTTAAATATAAAACAGACTACGTTACTCAGGGATAAAATAGTACTCTAATGAAACAATATTTTTGAAATAAGTTCAGTTATTGAGTTTATTAGTTACTAGCTGTTCGCGACTTTATTCGACAGAATTAAACAAGTATACCCTTGTAGTACTCGGCGATAATGTAGCTTTCTTAAGGTGAAAGAACTTTTGAAATCGGCTCAGTAGTTTTTGAGTTATTTCAATACATACAAAAATGCAAAGTTTGTGTTTTTATAAAATTCGTTTAGACAAAGATGCAAAACCACTCAATAAAATATACTCGTACATTGCAATCTTACGCTTTTAAATGTAAATACAAATTCTTAGCAAATGTATCCTATCTAGTAAAGACATATTTCAGTGGTACCGAAATTTTCTTCAGAACCGAAACTTTTCAGAGAACTTCAATTAATTATATCGGTTAATGAGTTCACTCGCTTCGAGTTCTTACTACGTGATTTAGTTTGCCTCTTCCAGTTCTATGCGAAATTCAATGAAAATAAATTGACTTAGCTTGTGGTGACTGTTTCTAATGGCAAAATACCTCTCTCAACTCCTAATCTATTTTTTTAAAGAGTATGAAAGAGATGACATTTATTTTTTATATGTTAAAGTGGCAAACAAGCAAGAGGCCACCTGAATTCGCTGAAAAAGCGAAGCGACCACTGCCCAAAGACATCAGCAATTGTAGATGCGTTCTCCTCCTCAGTAGATTAAAGGTATTAATCTACTGAGGAGGAGACGCACAGTAAGAAGATAAATCCTCTTCCTATGCGTTCCCTTCTCTGGCAGTTCAACATTCCCTTCCTATCAGTTCCTTATAAGAAAAGTATAGAAAGGGGAATATGTGTTAGTGTAGATGTTTCATTCCGGTTTTAAAGCTCAGGAAAAGGAAATATTAAGTATGTTTTATAATAGCTCTATAGCGTCAGTGGCTCAGGCGTTAAGCATTGGAACGAAGCGAATCATACTGTCCTGTCCTGTTTGCACAGAGCTTGATGCTTTGAACATTGATGACTTCGAGTCAGAGAGGATGGTGTGGATACTTTTCAAGTCTTCTGTTAAGGATAGACGGGTTCTATTCTTGTAGTTGACAGCCCTAAGTATATCAACGTTTTTATTTGCAAGTTTACACGTTAATGCAACAAACTATGCGCTCTAGTTCTCTCCGTGAGAGCATTCAAAAGTATGTTAGATTGTGACCTTTAATATTGCATTCCATACAAGGAGATTGAAAATCCGTTAGACATTGCGAATGCTCCGATTTAAGTTCGTTTAAATTTATCACAAAATTGTTAAGGAGTTCTTCGATTTTCGAAGTCTTTACTAATCTATACTAATATTACGAGTATAAAGATAGAAACTTTGTATTTTTGAGTTTTTGTATGTATTGCGATAATTCAAGAACTACTCGGCCGATTTTAAAAATTCTTTTACCATTAGAAAGCTACGTTATCCCCGAGTAACATAGATTATATTATTTAATTCCATGGGGACGAAGTCTCGAGCAACAGCTATTAGTATATAAAGGTAAAAGATTTTATTTTTGTAACGAGTAAACTCACTACTAGACTAATTTCAAAGAATGTTTAAGTATTAAAATGTTACATTACATTACGTAGTTACAATATTTAAATACATAAAACATACAAAATTAATTGATGAAATAAATAAAAAAAAATGTTAAGCCATCATACGCAGCTGGGATAGTGTTAGTACTAGTAGTATTAATACTAGTAGCTATATAGTCACTAAGGGGAACCCTTAGTGTTGATTTAACATACTAAATCGGGCTCTAAAGACTGCAACTCAACCTCCAATGTAATCAACATTAATTTGCACACCGTTACTCAGTAGGTAATGACGATTGCACACGCGATGCATTCCGTGTCGCTAACTGTACATCCGTAAACAATTACTGCATACATTCACATACACCCACACAAACATATTGCATTATAAAATTCAATTAAACAAGAATGTAATAAGAGTAAATATAAACAATGCCAGGGCTTTGGGCTACCCATAGTACTTTTCGATTAGCGATATAGCTGACGGTCGAAACTGACGGTGACATTCGACATGTGATTGTCACGTGTGAAATCGAACGTTATTGTTTGTTTGATACGTATGATAAAGTATGTCTTATCACTTTACTTGACAGGAATCCAAGAACACCGCCATAGCTACGAATTCTATTAATAATGAATTAGTCAATTAAGCAAGTGTATCCATTTGTTATTGTGCAATATCCCTCCATTTTTGTACACCGGAAATGGTGGCGACAACGAACACATTACGCAATACACCGACCCACAAATGAAACAGTATATTGGCCCATTGGTCCATTTGAAACACCAACTAAATTGTTTTATAAACCATTATTAATATCACAATCAAGTTTTGAAACAAGACTATATTGTACTGTACAGTAGCTTTAACGAATGTCAATAAAAATAACTCAAACAATGATCTGTATCAGTAACTCACGACTTCCCTATTAGATGTAATATGGCCTACAGTGATTATAAGCTAAAGACATTGGGAAATGAACTCTAATTCCTAGTGATATGGTTCAATTTACGATGATGTTTGTCTAAGAAGCCTTCGTGACAGTTGTTAAAAATGTTTGATACAAAACACTATCGACAGTATCGGGTTTGTATTTATTATAAAAATTCGATAGATGACATGAATATATTAGTTAAGGAATGAATACACTTAATTTAGTTTATTTTTTCTATTTTTTTTGTAAGTTAAAGGTACTGGCTGATTTGGTTTTTATGCTGGCAGGAATGATTTGGTCCGTACTCGTAACAGTAACTCATTTTGTGAGCTACATTTTTGTTTTTGTTTTTTTTTTCAAACAAGTAACTAACGATACAAAATTATGAGATTTTTTGAATGCAGTCTTGACAGAGGATTAAATGTCTCTAAAGTACACTGAAATGTAATTTCGGAAAAATCGTATAATTTGAGTTAGGACTATATCCGTAGCAGCCTTATTTATACTTTTTAATGAGGCTTATTTTATAAAACATAAATAATATTAATTAATTAAATACAATTGTAACAATGTAAACTGACCTTAATCAAGCAGTGTAATTATGTTGTCAATAGAAAAGTCTAACAGCGCCCTCTGGTGGCGCGTTTATTTGTTGAAAGACATATCTTTAAAGATAAACTATCTCTATCTTTTAGATTTAAAGATAAGTTAAAAAGGAAAATTCGAACTTTTTTGGGCTATTTGACCATATTGTTGAATAACAATCTACATCGTTATACTGGAATTTATTTTAGTGACCCGGTATAGTAAGTAAAATTAAAGTACGCACAAATAAGCACCCAACAATGTCAAAAATTTCACTACCTGTAGATCTTTGTAACTCTGCTATTATCATGCCATGTCTTAGTATATAAAGAGAGAAACTTTGTATTTTTGTATCTATCGAAATAACTCAAAAACTACTGAACCGATTTCAAAAATTCTTTCACCATTAGAAAGCTACATTATCCCCGAGTATTGAGTATTATATTTTTTAATTCCGTACGAACGAAGTCGCGAACAACAGGTGGTTTTCTATACATTCACATATAGTGTTACTCTAAAGCCGGCTAAAACGCTCAGCTTTTTAACTTCACAATTTAAAAAACTGACTTACACGCGTCAATTTGAACTGCACATTCGAATTGTAGAGTTAAATTTGAGCATCTGTAGCCGGCTTTACCGGGCTAGTTAAGTTAGTAGCACTGTTTTACTAAGGAAACGTGAGCACCTTGTTCGTTTTAAATCTCACTTACGTAATGTTTCGTGGACCCTTTGTGATAACTATACTGCAAATGACTCATATTAGTTCAAAGTGTCTCAAGACACGTTTTCTCTGTTTGTTATTTACATTAGAAAAGTTATTTCGTCATAAAATTAGAGTCGTGAAACAAAGTAAAACAAAAGATCTTTTGATTATATGGAATTTTAAGAATGTGGTTTTCTATACTAATATTATAAAGAGAAAAACTTTGTATTTTTGTATGTATTGAAATAACTCAAGAACTACTGGGCCGATTTCAAAAATTCTTTCATCATTAGAAAGTTACATTATCCCAGAGTAACATAGGCTAAATTTGTTGATTCCACGCGGACGAAGTCGCGCACAACAGCTAGTATAATATATGGTGTTTTATATTTAGATTAAGTAACAGCGTTCAATTCGAACGTAGTTAGAGGGAGCAGTGTGGAGTAATGCCCTAACTTAAATAACTATGATCTATTAAAATACGTAATTATTAGCTAACAAAAAAAACATACAGACATATTAAGAACTCGCAGAGACCCTATCCTTTTCCTATAAAGAAATGATGGGAAGGGGAAGTGGATTTTCCGGAGGAGACGACAAATAGGAATGGGGATTATCCTTTTGCTGTGCGTCTCCTCCTCCGAAGGTTAAAGGTAGGCAACACATCTGCAATTGCAGATATTTATAGGCAGCGTCAGCTTCGCTATTTCAACGACTCCAGGTGGCCGTTTGCTCGTTTGCCACTTTGAAATATAAAAAAAAAAACTCGTTCTTTTGGAAATCAGTTAAAATAAATAAATCGTTATAATTAAATTGTTAATTTGTATAAAAAACATAGCTATAGGCTGTTTTGTAGAGGTCAGCGCTTAAAGCCGAGAATATAATAGTAAGCGTCTACTACCGAAACATGTTTTTTATAACATGCTGTCTCTTTTTTATTAAAGAGCATGTGAGGGATAACAATATATTTTTGTACGAGGTTTAGTAACGGTTAACCGAGCCTTATATTGTTGGATTTATTTTATTTGTTTGACCTCAAGGGTTAAATTGTGAGTTATCCGATGTTAAGTTACATTTAAAACCTTTTGTTATTTAATGAGAGTTATATGATGGCTCCTATTACGTTTAAGTTAAAGTAATGTGGTTTATAAATGTATGGGAATAAAAATATTGTATTTTTAATATAATAGTTAACTGTATTTGACCAGGGGGTTAAAAAATGGTTAAAGGTTTCGACCCATGATGGGGTCCGTTTTCCGCATTTCCACGACTAGCGCGTATTTTGCGTGAATACACATATCTTTAAATTTCTTCGCCGATATATATGCATCACGATGTTTTCCTTCATCTAAGAGCGTCGGGTAAATATGTACATATGAAAATCGAAAATCGAAAAACACATTGGTGCATGGCGGGATTCGAACTCGGGACTTGCAGTTTACAAGTCAAGAGCTAAACCCCTGAGCCACCGAAACTTACAAAAAGTACATTCGCTACGAACCGATTCTATAGCGAACGTCAAAAATGTATGAAACTGTCAATGACGTTCGATATCTCACACGTGACAAGCACATGACTTATCGAATGTCAATGTCTCTTTCATACTTTTTTGTCGATTCCATCAGCGATATCGCCAATCGAAAAGTACTATGGGTAGCCATCCAGCTTTTGTTCGTTATTTAAGAATCTAAGTTTTATAAATATTGATCATCACAAAGTTACTCGAGTGTCGATAACAGCCGTAACATAAATCAAAAACTTTCACCCCAACTTCTTTGGTATCGAAAAACCGACGCTGACCGCAAGTCGGCTGACTTTGGAATCAAAAAAAAAATAAAAGTAATTTGTCAAACTCACCTGGCGACTTGTCTGCTACCCGACCACAAATCTTAGAGCGGACTGGGAGAGTTATTTTATATGGATACGATGTCAATTGAGCTAAAGATTTATAATTATAAAAAAAACTTTTTTTTATGTTTTAAAGTGGCAAACGAGCAAGTGGCCACTAGGATTCGCTGAAAAATCCGAAACAATCTGCCCATAGACATCTGCAATTGCAGATGCTCTTAATCTTCGGAGGAGGAGACGCACAGCAAGAGGATAATACCTCTTCCCATGCGTTTCTTCCCATCATTTCCTTATAAGGAATAAATAAAAATTGCTTAAACGTTTTTAACTCCTTAAATCTCTAAATAAAGTGAGGCTTATGTTTTCATAAGGACATTTTAGCAGTGAAATCCCCCTTTATTTCTTTACATTATTTTCATAATATCCCCTTCGTCTGGTCTATATTACTATAGTCTGATATATTGATTATATCAGCATATCTTGGTTAACGCTTAGTCTGATGATCAATACGGTGCGGCGCCCGTAACAGGTTACATGTTAACGGGGCATAATTAAGAGGAAGCTGTCTTCGCAAATGAGTATTTATTTATTAATGAAAAACTAGCTGTTGTGCGCGATTTCGTCAGCGTGGAATTAAATAATATAGCCTATGTTACTCAGGGATAGTGTAGCTTTCTAAAGGTGAAAGAATTTTTGAAATCGGCCCAGTAGTTCTTGAGTTATTGCAATACATACAAAAATACAAAATTTCTCTCTTTATAATATTAGTATAGATATAGATATAGAATGTACATACAACAGATAAGTTATTTGAAATTCACAGAAAAAAGTAGAAGTGTAATATAATAAAAAAGACATAACTAATCCAGTTATAGGTGTTCAGCATTGTTGTAATAATTGTTACATTTTGTTACAATTTTACCACTTTTTTTTATAAGAGAGAGAGGGGGGCAAACGAGCAGCGTTAACACCGAGGTGGTCAACGACGCTCATGGACATTTGCAACACCAGGGGAACTGCAAATGCGTTGCTAGCCTTTTAAAAAGAGGTAGGCTCGCTTCTTTTGTCACTTAATTTTGTCATACTTTTGCAAGTTTATACACGAGTCTCAATATATAGATTTTGTAATATTTGTAATCTTAGGTGTAAATTCATAAGATCGTTTATTTTTTTACAAAATAACGTTTTTTTTCAATTTTCTATCTAAAATATTGCTAATTTAACAATTAAAATTTACATATTGAGTACTAGAAACTATTATTTCAAAGTTTATTTTTCAGAAACTGATAATAACAAATTAAAATAAATAAAAAAATTACAGATTAATATTAATTTAAATATGACGTCTACAAAAATAATCGAAACGTATTTGCACCTTAACATTTTACGAAACGGTCACTTAATCCGTTTAAGAAAGCATAAGAGGACACAATTAAGATAATAATCATAAAACAAGGCGGTATCAAAAAAGTCGACAATTATTTAACTGTGGTAACAAATATTACAAATATAAATTTTCTTCTAAACGTGCCATCTTCTTGCAGAGGTTGACGATCACTATGGCAATCTGGACTCTGGAAACCTGACAGGTTCCTGGAACCTGGAAACGGTTCTGAATAATGGACGAGTGCTTTTATGGAACCACTCGCGTTGGTTCTTTAGCCATGATGTTCTTCGTACCACACCTCGTTTTCCCTGATTTTTTCCTTGATGTGCTGCAGCAGTTCATATTTTGTCTTCCTCATCGTGGCCTAAATATTCCAGCTCGCTTCTCTTTACTGTATATAGCACCTCCAATCTAAGTAATTACAATAAGAAATTATAGCGATCGATTTGTATTGGAAATAAATTAAACAAAGAAAATTATTTGACTATTAAAATGGTTTATGATATAAGTCTAGTAACGCCATCTATTGAATTAAAAATGTTTTAATATAACGTTTTTTTCACAGACAATACATATCTAAAGTGGCTTTAAAACTTTAAATAATTTACCCTAAAACCCGATTTGTTTTTTTTTCGTTGTAGTGTTGTCATTTGTTTATTTTTCAAGTGTTACGCATTCTTCAAAACTCATCTTAGTTATGAAATTAGGTATAAGTTGTTAATAAAATACAAGAATTAGTCATTCTAAATATTAACGTATTTGTTTGCCTACATATTAAATAGGTTTATAATTTATATCATATTTTATGGAGACAATTTTCAAGCAACACCGTAAGAGTAAAACTAAAAGAGGTGTGTCTTTGTCCTTACGCTGTATGTAGGGCTGCCAACTTTCGATATCCATGAACAAAAAAAACTGTGATTTGTCAATGGATTCCTTGACTGACGATAGAAAACGCCATCTGGTGACTCGATTGACATCTACTTTGACCAGAAGACATTGTCAAACCCATATAGATCTTGAAATCTCGCAGAGAAACAATAACGCAGTTGTTAGACGGATTGTAATCTACAATGTCCAGATGTTTTTCGATTCTCTTACAGACATTCTTAAGATGAAGGAAACACCGTGAAACTTGCAAACAACCAATCCATATTAAACCATTCCGTGTTTCGTCTTAGGAGTGTGGTGCCGGCGGCCTAATTTTTATCCACTTTCCCTTCCTATCCTTTTCTTAAAAGGAAATTATGGGAAGGGGAAGGGGAAGTGAATTGGCGGGGGAGGGGACGCATAGGAAGAGGTTTATCCTCTTGCTATGCGTCTCCTCCTCCGTAGATAAAGGGTAGGCAAAGCATCTGCAATTGCTGATGTCTATGGGCACTGGTCGTTTAGCTTTTTCAGCGAATCCAGGTGACCGCTTGCCATTTGTAATATAAAAAAAATACAGCGTGGTGGCTAAGGTCTACTCACCCCTAACAGAGATTTAATCCCCTCGGTGGTGACGTATACGAGGTGACAACCCTAGCTGTAAGTACCCATATATATATTTCGCTACGACACCGCAGTCGCTAGGGTTGCGTTGTCGTTTATTCTCTTGACATTATGTTCGTCAAGGGTATGTTTCGGATGAAGAAGTAGGGTTGGGTTTTAGCGACATTGTCATACGTTACTGAACTATCGACTGGAATATATCTGCCTAGTAAGTATAAAGAAATTTAACTTATGACAAAATTAAACTGTATTTAACGAGAGGTTTATTTTGTGAACCCATTCCGCTTTATTTCGTAACGAGAATCAGCGTTAATACTGTTATACTTTCTATCTTTAGTACTGTTACAATCATAAAATTTATTCCAAAATACAGACCATCCTTATTCCTGGTACTTCTTATGATACATTTGGTCCAATGAGACCCTTGGTCTATCTTATATAGTTCTGAGTGTTCTTCAGTATCGTATAATCGAAGACTTATCGGTCCTCGTTTATCCGTAGTGCTTTATACATTTTTTTCGGAATACGGGTGTTATTCTTTTAGTTACATGGTAAGCAATTAAAAGATAATTTGAAGTTGCGCCTATAGCGATGCAGTTAATTGCTTCCTAACGTTTAAATTGTTTAGTCCGACACAGAATGGAGTTGGGGATAGTTACGATTTAGAACGACTTCTAACGACTGAACTTTGTAATGGCGATGTACGACAGGCCGCATTAATGATGCAATACTAGTTATATTTAATACACTAGCTGTTGTTCGCGACTGCGTCCATGCGTAACTTTAAATTACTTAGGAAAATCACATAGACGTTCTACCAGTCTATGTTCAACTTCCTTCCTTATAAAGTGACCATGCTATGGTAATTTAGATATAATTTAGAAATAAATGCTTTAAAAGGT
>QDHC01006368.1:356772-372878 GCA_013186455.1 Papilio dardanus tibullus
TTGTAGATATACCCTATTTCAATGCTAAAACTAGAATCAATATTGTCTGAGGCTAAAACTTGAAGGAAATCCTTTACTTGAAAGTTTCATTGTTAAGATGGATAGACACAAGGGACATCTAGTATCACTTATATATGAAGCTATTTATCTTGGTCACATTGTACTAAACGAAGATCGAAAAGCATAGACTAGTTACATTGTATTTTTGCCCTAGTGACTTTTATAATATGTTAGCTAGACATATTATGCAAATAGGTGATGACATAAACAAGAATGCAAAGAATATAGATTGATACATAAGTAGTGAGAGACTGAATAAAGCATGGATTGATAGTATGAAGGAGGATACTGTTGACGACAAAAAATGAATTTAATAAGATTAAAAACAATTTTAAACAGATATTAATATAAAAAACAAGACATGATGAAAAGAAGAAGAATGGATTAAAATAATAACAATGACACAAGTAAAAAATTCAAAAAGACGTGCGGCGAGCAAAGAGTTGGCCTGTAGTGGCCAGTGCTTGCCGCAACAGATACTAAGAAGAAAGTGAATATAGATATGACAGGCGATAGAGATGAATGGAAGAGTCCATACTGTGCGCTTTATCTGGGCAGGTTTATCCCAGATTCTAGCGAGATCGCGGAGCTTTCTGGAATGGTCTGTTCTCAACGGTATTTCCAAACAGCTATGAATTAGGGTCTTTCAATAAGAGAGCCTTTGCGGTTCCTCGAGTGTTGCAAATGTCCATGAGCGACGAAGATCACCTCGGTGATCCAGCCGCTCGTTTGACCCATTCTTTTATAAAAAAAAAATATTGTTGTAGTTAAAGGTTCCTAGTAGGGGCCATGA
This sequence comes from Papilio dardanus tibullus, assembly GCA_013186455.1. Lineage (NCBI taxonomy): Eukaryota > Metazoa > Arthropoda > Insecta > Lepidoptera > Papilionidae > Papilio > Papilio dardanus. The sequence continues at coordinate 357,626 of QDHC01006368.1, forward strand.
TGGGCTCCATTTCCCGCAACTCCACGACTAGCGCGTATTTTGCGTGAATACACATATCTTTGAATTTCTTCGCCGATATGTGCAGGCATCACGATGTTTTAAAGTAAAGTTTCTGATTTGGGATTCATAATTATGTCTATTTGTTTCTTATTTTTTATCCTTGTTAACTTAAATACTTTTTAAGTATACCATTTACTGAGTCATTTAAAAGTGCATAACACTTAAAATTAGGTAATGATAAATATAATTCTAAGTTATAAGGATGAGCTTTCAGTAAAATAACCGTATTTAAATTTAAAAAAACTGCAGAGGAATTATTCGGATCATTGAAAAGTTGAATATCTTAAATTGCATTGAAAATTACTAGTAAAAAATATGAGAATAATCAGATTGTTGACTTAAATATGAGATTACTAGGTTGAGGTTACGAGGTATGTAACAAACGAGCAAGCCTAATAGCGAATAGCGATAGAATAACAGTGGTAGAGCCCGCTTTAACATCTTCACACGAATTGGCCAGGTCGCCCGGTGAAATACCACGACCACACAGAAGACAGGCGTGAAATGGAAGCAATTCCGTGTTTCGTTTGATGAGTGTGGTGCCGGAGGCCTTATTTTAGTCCACTTTCCCTTCCCATCATTTTCTTATAAGGAAATGATGGGAAGGGGAAGTGGATTGGCAGGGGAGGGCACGCATAGGAAGAGGTATTGACCTCTTGCTATTGCGTCTCCTCCTCCATGGATAAAGGGTAGGCAACGCATTTGCAGATGTCTATAGGCAGCGTTCGCTTTGCTATTTCAGCAAATTCAGGTGGCCGTTTGCTCGTTTGCCACTTTATAATATAAAAAAACACACATCTGCAACGATGAAAATTTGCAGGTGCTTTAGCTAATTCATTATATTGATTTATTCATTTACTAGATGTTACTCATGACTTCGTCTGCGAGAATTTATTATTTTTGCCTATGCTACTCAGGGATAATGTAGCTTTCTAACAGTGAAAGAATTTTTCAAATCGGTTAAGTAGTTTTTGAATAATTTCAATACATACAAAAATTCTTATCGTCTTCAAGAAGCGAGCCTATCTATTTCTTAAAGGTCAGCAACGCATTTACGGTTCCTAGAGTTTTGCAAATGTGAGCGGCGAAAATCATCACGGTGATCCAGCCGCTCGATCGCCCTATATATTTCCTCTTTATAATATTAGTATAGATATCTTTAATCGCTTTCTCTTACCACGAACGTCGCAGTCTTAGTCAATCGCTTACTAACTCACATTACATTAGCGTCCGTTAATTTGTAACATTTAACGAAAGCAGATACAGCTCCGTTAATTATCTTCGTGGTCTGTACACCATTTATATTAGTTATAATAGTTTCATACGTAGGCAGAACAGGGGGATTAACCATAGTACATGCGTACGCGATTCGATAGCGAATATAAAAAATGTAAGGAGCGGACAATGTCGTTCGATATCTGATATGTGTCAAGCATATGACTTTTCGAATGTCAGTTATCAGTTTCATACATTTTTGACGATTTTATCAGGTATATCGCCAATCGAAAGATAATTTGGGTAGCCCCCAGAAAGGCTGAAACAGTGTTTTGTTTCAACGTGTGCTTAAACGATAGCAGTATTGTATTGTGTTGTGGGGGGTTATCCAAAGTATCTTTCAAACTGACAATGACATTCGATAAGTCATGTACTTGTCACGTGTGAGATATCGAACGTTATTGTCAGTTCCGTAGATTTTTGACTTTCGCTATCGAATCGCTTCGTAGCGCACATACTTTGGGTAGGTACTAGCGCGTAACACCTTTCGACCGCATCTCCACCTATCAGCAGGCGGGATCGCGGTCAAGCGCTAGTTTATAATTTATACTAAAAAAAGCCTCCCTGCTCTGTCTTACTGTGGTCGTGTGAAACTGGCATTAGAGCGAGGTACATTGTATTTCTCACGATTATTTCTCATTAACTAGTAGACTACACCTTACACGCTAATCCTTACAGATTTCTTATAACTTATGAAAGTATTTTTATTTACAGCTACAGTGATTTTGGAAGTATTTGAGTATACTTAGATTTAATATTCCATTATTACAACAAAACAAACTATAGCGAAACATTCTTCAAAAGGAAATAATGCATATCAAACAAACAAGGCCGTCTACAGATGCTCAGTATTAACTGTACAGTTCGATTGCGCAGTTAAAACTGACGTGTGTAGGCAAAACTGAGAACTGAACGAGTAAAACGGATTATATATTTTAATTCCGCGCAAAAGTCGCGAGCAACAGCTAGTATTAAATACTAGCGACCCGCCCCGGCTTCGCACGGGTGCAAATCGGTATAATGCTGATACTAAATACCGCAGCGTTTGCAATGTAAGCTCTAAAAATGTGTTAATTTACGACATCATATTAAAAACCTCTAAATTATCAGTGTTACTCTACTATATTGTGAATGTATTATACATGAAAACCTTCCCTATGTATCACTCTATCTATTTAAACCGCATCAAAATCCGTTGCGTACTTTTAAAGATTCAAGCATATATAGGGACAAACATAAAAAGCGTTATTGTTTTATACTATGTATAAGATTAGAGAAGAAAAATAACTCAACAAACAATATATTAGATACACGTTCCACTTTCACCTTACCTTTGCTAATTCGGAACGCGTAAAAATATGTTGCTCGAAGAAATATCATTGTTATTCAACTGAAATTCACACGTGGAGGTTCGCAACCCTCCCGACGCAGAACGTGATTTGTGTGCAAAATAATTATTATTTACTTCCTCGCGTTCTAAGGATTTGGGCGAAATAACACCATATTTGATATTGTGGATGTTTACCGCGTACCTTATGTGGAAACTAGCTGTCGACAGCGACTCCGTCTGTGCTCAACGATTTACAGTAAACGAATTAAATATTTATTAGCAAAAAAGAAAGAAGGATAACTCGCGGAGATTTCGACTTTTTCATAATTTTATTTGTTTTATAATTTACTAACGGTAGTCCGCGACTTCGTCCGCGTGAAACCTTTACAAAATATATTAAAAAAGTAATAGAAAACCCTAAGCAAAATTTCAAGTTCCTAAGACTTCATTCAAACTTTGTAACCCCATTTCAAACCCTTAGAGGTCGAATTTCTTAAAATCATTTCTTAGTGCTCACCTGAGCACTAAGAAAGAGGTTATTGTTACTACGAAGGTACGTAGTAACAATAACCTCTGTACAAAATTTCAAGTCTCTAGACCCAGTAGTTTTGGATGCGCTTTGATTTTAACTTTTCTGTCTACTCTTTTGTATATAACAAACAGATGGCGTAAAGGCTTACAACAAAATTATTATAAAAAAACTATTTTTTTTACCCTTAATCAAATTTCATACAAATTTTGATGTATGTTAGATTGTAAACAGATCTAGTATTCGGCCTATACTGTCATTTCAACAAACCATTACAAACAACTTGGGAACTCTTAATTGGAACGATATCGAGTTTGTATAAACAAGTTTGTAATCATAGGGTCCGGTTGTCTCCTAGAATAATTTATACAGTGAAATTGCCAAGTATCGTTCCCTTAGGTTAGAATATTCTTCATCAATCATTAAAAAGCTTGACTATATATCTATAAACTAGCTGTTATTCGCGACTTCGTCCCCTTGGAATAAAAAAAATATAGCCTATGTTACTCGGAGATAATGTAGCTTTCTAATGGTGAAATAATTTTTGAAATCGGCCCAGTGCTTCTTGAGTTATTTCAATATACAAAAATACAAATGTTTAATCTTTATAATATTAGTATAGGCAAATGCCAGTATTTAAACTGAACTGAAATTATTTCACTATTTGAATTAATAAGGATAACTGAACAGATGGCTTAGCCATGTGAAATCTCTTGTCATCCAAAACTTTGGTGGTACATTAGATGTTTACCACAATTTAAATGATTTTTTAACCTTGTAATAGGAGATTTTATAACTAAACTAAATGATATGCGTAAAGGTGAAATTAAGTGGACCAATCAGCGACCCCATAACAATATCTTTAGCCATACGTTTTGATAATCATATCCGTTTAGATAGTTATAAATATCAAGGAAATGATAAATAGATAATTCGGTACTTATAGATAAAAATTAGATTAAATTATTTAATGTGATTCTTGGGAAATAATAGAGATTTTGAATGTATAGTGCGACTAGCTTATCTGGCCCCTAGAAAAATTACATCGGTCGTAAGACTCCTTAAGAATATCAAAAATGTGTAGACCTGACAAATAACAAGCACGTGACTTATCGATAGCCATCATTAGCTCCATACATTTGTAATATTCGTAATGCCTAGGCTTCATTAGACCGAGTTAACGATAAAAACGATCTTACGCTGAAGAAAAATCTCTGTTTCAATCGCGAACTCGGTCTAATGAAGCCAGATAATTCTGGTATTGGTGATGCTGTAACGGTTAGTTCTGTCAGAAATAATATATAATAGAAAATGTCATAAAAAACATATGTACAGCATCTTATAAGGTATTTTGGCCATTGCAAGGGTCTCCCTAGTGAGCGAGTATAATTTACTTCGACTTATACCGACCGGGTCAGATAAATTAGTCCGACTATACCTGCTTTGGTTATCTTTACAATATTCTTAATGTTTATCTCAAACAGATTACAGCTGTAACAGAGTTGTCTATGCTTTGTCAGATTTAAAAAAAAAACTCAGAATGGGTGGTCAGAAAAAGTTCCAAAATTGTTAAAGATGGTCCTTCGTTTAAGTATTTCAATTAAGTTTTATTCTTTTACATGTCTATCTATACTAATATTATAAAGAGAGAAACTTTGTATTTTTGATTTTTTGTATTTTTGTTTGTATTGAAACAACTCAAGAACTACTGGGCCGATTTCAAAAATTCTTTCACCATTAGAAAGCTATATTATCCCTGAGTAACATAAGCTATATTTCTTAATTCCACGCGGAGGACGTGGCGAACAACAGCTAGTTTTAATATAATTGTGATCTTTTCTCAATTTATAGTTTTAAACAGGTACAGAAAGTTAATTAGTTTTATAGTTTTTTAGTTTAGAGACATTAATATAATTGGTATAATATAATGCATAGCTAAAAAAGCGTCTGTAATACGTAATATTAATGTAATTGAACGAAATAAATTAATTTAAATTAAGATGCAATCGTTATCTCGTAGAGTATTCCTTTTTCTTATACCTTAGATAAAATGCTACAAAAAATGAAAATAAAAAAAACTATAAATGTAACTTTCGGTGTAAACCTTAAAGAAGCCTTTTATTTGATGCCGATGGTTAGTTTTTTTTTGATATCTGGTCCACAGGTGTGTTAAGCTAATATGGAGATGGCTTTTGTTATATTTTTATTGTGCGTATAGATGCAATGTTTTCCATACTTTAGTAAACGTGTCCTTTGTTGTTATTTATTTCAATGCATTTGAGTTTTTTTTTTATTGTTTAATATTTCCATTGTGCGAGCAAAAGTAGGTTGCGTGTCACGCATGGACGGACACAGTGAATGTTTTTGTGTTTGCAAAATAATTTCTCGTATGATAAGATATTACTTTATGGTTAATGTAACATATAGTAATTTACAGTGTAAAATAAAAAAAATACTATGTTATTTTAAAAAGAAAAAATTGACTATAGTTTCTGAATCTTTTGATTCTGGTTTTTGGAGCGTATTTATTTGTTGAAAATTAAGTTAATTATGAACATTATGTATTTTACTATATATAGATTATTTTATATTAAAAAGTGGTAAAACACCAACTGGCTAACTGGATTCGCTGAAATAGCAAAGCGACCATTGCCCATAGACATCTGCAATTGCAGATGCGTTTTCTACCTTTAATCTACGGCAGAGGAGACGCACAGCAAGAGGATAATTCCTCTTCCTCTACGTCCCCTCCCCCGCCATATCCACTTCTCCTTTAATCATTTTCTTATAAGAAAAGGATACACACTTGTCAGACGAAACACGGAATAGCTTCCATTTGACGCCTGTATTCTGTGTGGTCGTGATATTACACCGGGTGAGCCGGACAATTCGTGCGATGATGTTGTAGCGGGCTCTACCACTGTTAAAGATTGGACGGAACAAAAATCTGAGATGTTAAGAAGTAACCAGCACTTTTTCAGATTTCCATTTATTATTAAACAATATTATATGTTAATGGAGTTTAAACTACAGTGTAGATTTTATAAATTAAAGGTCTTTTCCATACTTAGTTATCATTTAACAAAACGGAAGCCAGTACTGGATTCGGTCTCAGTGACCGGCAATCAACAAACACGCACACACATGTGTGTTATGTTTGTGTGCGTGTAGGTACAAACTGTTGATGTCAGTCGTCGGCTATGGTTATTTCTCAACGTGAGTTATATTTTCATCCCTTTTATTCTCTTTGATAAAAATAGAGATGGCCATAAGCTTTTGAACTGCACATTGGAAGCTCATAGTTAATTTTGTGGAAAGGTCTATGTTAGTTATATTTTACTTTTTTTGTAGAACACGGGAGCAAAAGATCAGCGGATAAACTATACTAATGAGTCCGCGCCCATGAACATCTGCAATGCCAGAGGAACCACAGATGTGCCGGGCTTTGGGGGAGGAGTACGCTCTTTTCTTGAAGGCCCCTAAGTTTGTAACCGTTTGGAAATACCGCTGAGGACAGAGTGTTCCACAAACGGGGCTGTGACATCGAGGTGGTGACGATGAAAGTTGGCGCTCTTCTCGTAAGATGACGGAACTCAGCGACTGTCTCCGTTCAACCAAAATACTACTAAAAGTGATAAATGATCACCAAAACGATCAATTCTTTGTCCAGGTCCTTAATGAATTTGTAATGGAATCAACTCCGTATTGATTACAAATATATTTAGAAATACATTTTAAATAAAATAACCTAAACAAATAATTTATTTTTCATTAAAGTGAGCGTAATACTATAAATAATGTAACAAAGTGTTGTTGGACATGCTTTTATCTTAGTTCAGAGGATTTTATAATAATGCTTGTACTTAAATAACTGGTATTACATTTTTCTACTTATATTAATTCAAGAATTTAATGTGATATTAATAATTTTACAATGAAATAAAAATGTATTAAGACTACGCTTAGCCTGCATTCAAACGGACGCTTTTTTAACGCCTTCGCTCATACGATCGCTGTAAAGTGACTCTTGTTTCGTTCTTCCAGCGCTCAAAATTCAACTTTGCGGGATAAAAATTTAAAAGCGCCGCCATTTGAAGAGATACATGGAAATGCATTTGTTCTATCTCAACGCGTTTTTAGCGCGCGTTGAAAAAGCGCCCGTGTGAATTCCTAACAGCATACTTTAATTATCGATTCAGTATTCGGCTTTAGACTAGCTTACTAATTATAAATGTGAAAATTTGGATGGATGTTTACTATCATAACTTATACTACTACATACTTTACTATCATACCCTAGTTACAATATTTTGTTATTAATTTTAAGCAGAATATGTCAAGATTAAAAACATACTAAAATAACGTTTAATTTGAAATACTTCTATATGTTTTATCCATACATCGTACGGCTATTAACTACAATGTTGCAACTATAGTTAACTACACCATCTACGAGTTAGTTACGCAGTACCGTAAGCCACAATCTAATAATAATAAGCCTGTCTGTCTGTTTTTGCTTTAAAATAGGAATAAAAACGAAATTACATTCGAGTAAATAGCAAATGAATCTCATAAACAATCATAAATTCGTGTAAGCACATAGTATTACTAAAAACTAAAGAAGTATTTTACTTATAATAATTCATCGTTTTGTTCGGGGTAGTGTCAAAAACGGCATAATATCATCATCATCATGAGCTGATGTTTGTGGGCATATTCTAGGTATTTTGTGTACGGGCGACCACTAATCATATCTACTGCAAAACAATAACGCATCTAGGGTATTTCTAAATGAACATAGCCTGACCCATCTCAATCATCAGCTCGTTATACGTTCCCACCGAGGGGCGCGTAGCCTGCCCTAAGAGGTGAGTAGGCCAAAGACAACCACGCTAGACCCAGTGTGTGTCGACTTTACACATATCTTTGAATTTCTTCGATATGTGCAGGTTGCATTACGATGTTTTCGTTCACCGTAAAAGCGTAAATTGAAAACATTAGTACATTGCAGCATAGCAGACATCTTAATAATTAACTAATTAGACACTAAAACATGATGTAACTACATAATAAAAAACGTACTTCGCCTTAAGTTACTGCCATATCCACTTTGTGCTACATTGTTTTCGATAAGGCTTTTAATATGTGGAGTGGCTTTTTGTTGCCGATCGGCCTTATTAATGATTAGATTAATGATATTAAGCGTTCAATTTGATCGATACTTTCGACTTTTCATTAACGTGTTGTGTGCTGCCACACTGTAAGCGGGAATAGATTTAAAAAACATTTTATTTTTATTTTACATTTATTTTTTCTTAAACCTTTGTTGTACCCAGAGTAGTTTGAGCGTAACTTAAAGTTTTATTTTATGTGCATTTGGGAGGTTCATTAATTAAATATTTAAAATATGCTGCTTTACTATGCAACGTTGACAGTGATTTTACGACATAAAGTAGGTACCGAAATAAGAAAATATATTATAACTAGCTGTTGTGCGCGACTTCGTCCGCGTGGGATTATATAATATAGCCTATGTTACACGGGGATAATGTAGCTTTCTAATGGTGAAAGATTTTTTGAAGTCGGCCCAGTAGTTCTTGAGTTATGTCACAAACAAAAATACAAAAATTCAAAAATACAAAGTTTCTCTCTTTATAATATTAGTATAGATTAACAATTAATTATGAAGGCCGGCAACGCATCTGTGGTTCCTCTTGCGTTGCGGTTGTCCATAGTGTCCATATAATTGATTTACCAATTGATTTGTCCCCTTCTCCTATAAAAAATAAAGAATAGCGCCAAGTATAACATAGATTTTTTTTTAAACAAATATTGATTACAAGTACCTAAATGTAATTTAAAGCTATCTTCTCTCTTTATTCGCCTAGCGACGCTGTTGCCCGCTCGCACTATGGCTCAACCTTTACCCATAGTTCTAATTCTATCAAATCTATTACACGTCAAATTGTTATGATCAATGATAATAAATCTCCAATGATTTTAATTATATCGATGTGCCACAACATTTTTATATCTATTAACTATTTGTCAAAGTAACTACCTACTTATACACTAAGGGAATGTTTAAGAGACAATTAAATTACTCTGAGTGCAGGTATCTATACTAATATTGTAAAGAGGAAAACTTTGTATTTTTATATTTTTGTATGTATTGATATAACTCAAGAAATACAGAGCCGATTACAAAAATTCTTTCACCATTAGAAAGCTACATTATTCCCGAGTAAGACGGGCTATATTATTTAATTCCAAGCGGGTGAAGTCGCGAACAACAGCTAGTCTACAAGGCTGCGGAAATTCGATATTAGTCACCAAACGACTTCCTTTCTCACTGTGTTCTACATCTGTGCAAAGTTTAATAGAGATACATTTAGGAGATTGTCTCCATCTATCCATAACTGTTCTAATATTTGCTCTAAATTATCAGTGTTACCCTACTATATTGTGAATGTATAATACATGAAAACCTTCCTTATGGATCACTCTATCTATTAAAAGAAACCGCATCAAAATCCCTTGCGTAGTTTTAAAGATTCAAGCATATATAGGAACAAACATAAAAAAAGTGTTAGTGTTATTGTTATTTTATAATGTAAGGATAAGGATAAGTTCCATGTAAAATATGCTCGAAACATTAAAAAGAATTCTAAGTAGCGTATTGTCCTCATTTATCTAATCAGATTTAACAAGAAATTCTAAGTCTACTTAGTTCTACTTTACTAATTCCATTTTGTTAATTTAAAACATAATTAGTTACATACCAACAAACTTAATTCATAGTAATTGACTTAAGTTAATCTGTACTATAATTTTAAAGAGGAACTTTGTATTTTTGTATGTATTGAAATAACTCAAGAACTACTGGACCGATTTCAAAAATTCTTTCACCATTAGAAAGCTAGATTAAAAGTTTAAAATTAATGTCAGTGATGGAGAAATTGAAGAGTAGAAGGTTAGCGTGGTATGGTCATGATATGGGCAGGGATGAGAAACATATAAACAAGAAAGTAAAGAGATTGAATATGAATGGATACAAAGATGGAAAAAGCCAAAGTATGGACGCATTGTGTGAAAAAGAATATGCTAAAGCAAGTGATAAATTCATACGACGACTGATATAGAAGTTTGGAGTAGTATATACTGTGCCGACCCGAGATAGGGTCAAGGGCAAAATTATGATGATTGTTAAGTAGGCCAATTAGAAATAAACGAAGAAAGGACTTTTTTATATTATAAAGTGGCAAACGAGCAAACGGCCACCTGCACTCCCTGGAATAGCGAAGCGACGGCTGCCCATAGACATCTGCAATTGCAGATGCGTTGCCTATCCTTAGTCTTTGGAGGAGGAGACACATAGCAAGAGGATAATTCCTCTCCTTATGCGTCCCGTCCCCCGGAAAATCCCGGAAATTCGGGTTAGAGAGAAACCTCTAAAAGTGAAACAAATATCGCGGTCCTTTGGACTTTTGCTTACCCAACTTCGAGTGTCCTTAAAAATATAGGTGAAAAAAAAATTGCCATTCATTTAATAAAAAAGAAGATGTGCTATAGTTTTATTAAATTTAGAAATAGTTCTTGTATATCTTTGATTCATTTTTTACTGGCTAACATATTTCTTACGCTGTTCATATTTCATCAGAATGTACGGCCAGTTTTTACGTTCATATTTCTTTATACCGTTCCCAGAGAAATCCACAATATATCTTTCTTGACCTTTGATTGTACGTAATACATGGACTATGTTTTACTTTACTGTATTATTTTAGTATTGTTTGTTAAGATATAACATTAATTAAAATTGTTTTGGTATTTGAGTTTTTTCTAACAGTGGTAGAGCCCGCTTTAACATCTTCGCACGAATTGTCCGGCTCACCCGGTGAAATACCACGACCACACAGAACAGGCGTGAAACGGAAGAAATTCCGTCAGTGAATTGGAAAGGGGAAGTGGATATGGCGGGGGAGGGGACGTATAGAAAGAGGAATTATCCTCTTGCAGTGCGTCTCCTCTTCCGCAGATTAAGGGTAGGCAACGCATCTGCAACTGCAGATGTTTATGGGCAGCGGTCGCTTCGCTATTTCAGTGAATTCAGGTGGCTGCTTGCTCGTTTGTCACTTTATAATATTAAAAAAACCGACACGTATGTTTTTACTATCGTGAATTTCTGTCAAATTATATCTTTGCTTTTTCAAAAATAATAATAAGCTTAAAAACGAATACATAAATGCTTCGACAAGAATAAATCAGTAGTATAATAATACTAACTGCAGCGCAGTCTTTTGATCGGTAAGTACTAAGTACTTAAACAGTCGGTAAGTGTAAGTATACTTTACAAAATATACACTTAAGACAAGATTCTAAAGGACGCGACAGTCAGTAGACTAGAGCGGCAGGAGAATAATGCATATGGCGCAAAGGCAGGCAGCAACCGCAGACTACACGCGGCAATTGCAGCTGTGCATCAAAATCATTGTTTTACAGATTAATGTTGTAAACTACTGCCGTCTGCTGATGCCGTGTGCCTTCTCCCAGTGCCGAATACCGCTGCAGCTGCTTAGATTTAAGTGTCGCGGTTAGTTGCAATATCATAACTCTTGCTACGGCAATAAAAGTTAGTCCTATCTCTCGTTCAAAGCGCAGGGCTATAAACGGCGACTACTGAAAACTATTGTAACATTCCGCAGTCATTATTCAACCTCCCACCTCTTTATTGACGTAGTAACAGCCTGAGTTACATCGGAAATTGCATTGCGACGCACTTTGAATCTTAAGAGACAGGATCTGGCAAATGCCCATTCCCATCTGCCTTACAAAAACTAGCTATACATTTTAAAATCAGTGGCAAAATCGAGAGTCGTCCAAAGTTAGTACTAAATCCAAAATTATTGTTTGTGTGCTTTTATTAAATACATTTTGGAATCAATAAACGTTAACAAAAGCTTTTCAATTTGACGTAAGAGCATTATAAGCTTAAAGTGATTTAGTTCAGTACAACTACTATGGTTTAGTCCGTGTTTACATAGTCAAAAGCGAAGTAGGTAGTGGATATGGTACCATTTATTGCGAAATGCTATTGAAAAGAGGAATGCTTGCTGCGCTGATTGTTGGTGTTCTGATTAAATAGGTAGACGTGGAACGTTAGAGGAATTTATGCAATGCATACGAAGCAGAATTGAATCTAGATATACTGGTAGGAGATATATTTTAAGAAGTAATTTCTCTACATGTAGTAGATATAAATGAATTGATCTGGATATAAGCGTGAAGCTAGTAACTGTCTAGGCAAGTTGTAAGGGGTCCCCAAATTGCATATCTAATTACGTCGTGGGTTGTATATTATACTAGCTGTTGCTTGCGGCTTCGTCCGTATAAAAATAAATAATATAGTATATGTTACTCGGGGATAATATAGCTTTCTTGTGGTGAAAGAATTTTTGAAATCAGACCAGTAGTTTTTGAATTATTTCAATATTAACAAAAAAAATATTACAATTATTTCTCTCTTTATAATATTAGTATAGATAAAATTGTGTTAAAGGTAGTAAGCAGTAAAGAAAGCCAAAAATTTGAGTTTGAAAATTTTAATACAGATAAGTAGATATGAAGAAGTCAACAAGAATTTTAACACTAAAAGTCTACCATAAGATTAAGCTATTCAAATCCACTAACAAACAAAATTATTTCATTGTCGTTTTTGTATTAATAGTCAATCAACATTAAGGAACTGAGCGAGCAATGTAAATTGTTATAATAAAAGTTTTACGTAACACATTTCGCCTCTTGTATCACAATGAACGAGTGAAGGCAGCAATTTGGTAAATTATTGCCTTCCGAGTCGCGTGGAACTTGCGTTGAAACCGTTGTCACCCTTTCTTGTGTTTTATTTATAAAAGAAAAGTTGATTTTATCGACTTTTTTTATAAGCTAAGGGGGCAAACGAGCAGTTGGAACACCGAGGTGATCATGGACGCCCATGGACATCTGCAATACCAGAGGAACCATAGCTGCGTAGCTAGCCTTTTAGGAGGTGATACGCTCACTTCTTGAAGGTCCCTAAGTCGTAGCGATTTGCAAATACCGCCGTGGACAGACCATTCCACAGTACAGTTGGCACTTTATCTGATACTATGAAATGTTTGGGTTAATAGTTTTAGAATGATTTTTAAGCTTTTGAATTATGACTATCGTGCGAATCCAGTCAAAGTTGTAACGATGTTACGTATATGGGTAGAGAACCAGTAAAGCCAATATTGAATGCCGTACAAAACAAGGAAATAGTAGGGTATTTTATAGCTCATATAAGCAGTAGGTTTCTCATTCTATTTAATCGTACAATAATTTCATGGATTGCTTTTTTTAGTATCGAGGGGGAATCTTCAAAATATACTCCGCTTTTTGGGGAAAGAAAGAGTTATGTGAGGTTTCTACTGACTAAAACCCTGTCGGTAGCCATCCTCCAGTGCGACTGCAAGGTTCCTGGGATCTCCAGTGGAACACATCGGGACTTTATGGATTGTTTATACCGTTAAATTAGTCTAAAATAATCTGCCATGTTAGTTTTCTATGTCAAGTAACAATAGAAGAAGAATATTTAACAATTTCTGTAAATAAATTCATAGAAAGCAAAGTAGAGATCTTCAATATTGCTTCGTTCAATTACATATGCACGAATAGCATCGCTTGCAGTAACATTTCCAGATTGCAACATTCAGACTCTAGATTAAATCTTTAGAAAAAAATATCCTATAAGATATATGGAACGTAAGACGGGGCAAAGAACGTCGGTGGTTCAGGGGTTTAGCTCTTGACTTGTAATCTACAGGTTCCGAGTTCAAATCCGACATGTACCAATGTGTTTTACGACTTTCGAATTTCATATGTACATATTTACCCTCTCTTAAGGTGAAGGAAAAAATCGTGATGCCTGCACACATCGGTGTAGAAATTCAAAGATATGTGTATTCACGCAAAATACGCACTAGTCGTGGAGTTGCGGAAAATGGAGCCCATCATGGGTCGTACCTTACCTTACATTTAGCCAATTAATTTCTAGTTTTAAAGTAGTTTCACGCTTGCATTTACTGGCCTGTAATGAAGGAATGTTGATTTTCTACCATTCAACTATGTACCTAGAAAGACGACTGTATCAACTTACTTAATATCGAATGAACGACTTGATTTTATACTTTGAATATAGAGATATGGACTAGGCAAAGAGTCACCCGTTACCTATACTAATAATTTAAAGAGAAAGACATTGTATTTTTGAGAAACTTTGTAAATTTGTATTATTGTACCTATTGAAATAACTCAAGTAGTTCACTTGTCCGATTTCAAAAATTCTTTCACCATAAGAAAGCTATATTATCCTCAAGTAACATAGTCTTTATTTCTTAATTCAGCGAGGACGAAGTCACAAACAACAGCTTAATAAAAAGTTGTGCCACTTGTCTCTAATGAGATGAGAATGACAACATCTGAAGCAAGTTTAGAACTTATTGTTAGTTTTATTTTATTGGATGGAATAAGTTTGACAGGTCCAGTCTCTTTAAAGTCAATGATTTTAAATATTTTTGTGGTGAATGTTGGTTATTCTTAGATCATGAAAATGCGGAAATGCTTCTTGATATTTATATTTCTACAATTATGTCAACATGATAATTATGTTTATTTTTACCAAGGAAATGTCAGCTATTAATATTTTTAACATTGGTAGAGCTTGCTTTAACATCTTCGCACGAATTGGACGGCTCGCCCGGTGAAATACCACGACCACACTGAAGACAGGCGTCAATTGGAAGCTATTCCGTGTTTCGTCTGACGAGTGTGGTGCCGAAGGCCTAATTTTTGTCCACTTTCCCTTCCCATCCTTTTCTTATAAGGAAATGATGGGAAGGGAAAATGGATTGGCGGGGGAGGGGACGCATAGGAAGAGATATTATCCTCTTTCAGTGCGTCTCCTCTTTCGTAGATTAAGGGTAGGCAACGCATCTGCAATTGCAGATGTCTATGGGCAGCGGTCGTTTCGCTTTTTCAGC
>QDHC01006368.1:388227-407301 GCA_013186455.1 Papilio dardanus tibullus
TCCCTTCTGATCGTTTTCTTATAAGGAAATTATGGGACGGGGAAATAGAATGGGGAAAATTATGCTCTTTTTGTGCGTCTCTTCTTACGTAAATTAAGGGTAGGCAACGCATCTACAATTGCAGATGTCTATGGATAGCGGTCGCTTCGCTGTTTCAGCGAATCCAGGTACCCGCTTGCTCGTTTGTCACTCTTTAATATAAAAAAATTAATAACAATAACAACTTTCTTGCTTAATTGGTACAAAATCTGAAGAAGAACTCAACTGAAGGGGACAATGACAGGAAATGAGTGTAGTTTTGTGTGTATGACAATTACATTATGACGATCGGATGATTTGATGGATGTTCCTTTGAAGGTATCTCCAGGACGGCTCAACGGATTATGATCTTTGGCAGAGATGTAGTATATAATCTGGAAGAATAGATAGGTTACTTACTAAGTATTTTAATAATTCCGTGCTGACGAAATTGCTGCCAAAAGCTTGGATGAATGTTTGTTTGAATCTCCAGAACGGCTCAATGGATCTTGTTTGGAAAAGATGTAGATGTATAGTCTGTAAGAACACATAGGCTACTTACAAAGTATTTTTTAATTCAGCGCGGACGTTATTGCAGCCAAAAGCTAGTATGTCGTAATAGTTACATTTATTGTTTTCTTTTTATATTAGATTGTAAACTTCTATTGTAAATCCTAATAACTTTTTAATATCCGTATCAAACGCCTCTTCTTGACCTAAAAAAACTTATTTATAAGTTAAACAAAAACCCACAGTTTGTTACAAAATTTATGATATTTACTTAAAACCTTTACAATGTCATAAACCTTGATCGCCATCTTTTTTATAGTACGGAGGCGTGTTTGTATCATACTTTTTACGTCAGTTGTAAAACTTAAATTAGAAAAGTGTGTACTTTCTGTAACATAGAAAAATAGAAAGAAAGAAGATAATTCGTATTGGAAGACTTCTTGCCGCTACTTGTGTCTCATCTAAACTGATCCTCCGGACTGACTTGCAAGCGTATATATTAGAGCGAGTGGTGGTACCATCGACAGCAACGACCAATCGTACTACGTTCACAGTCAATACAACTACTATTTATGAAAAATAAGTCAAGCCACGATCAATAATTAATCAAGCTCGCATCAAATTATATTAATATCAAAATAAAGGCTAACATTCAAGAGTCATCACTAAATTTCTCTCAAACTAAGCAGTGGAAACTTCCGACATTCAAACTCTTTATATTTAAAGTGTGGTCCTGCAAACGATCAACGAGTTACCTGAATTCGCCGTAAAAGGCGAAGCGACTGCTGTCCATAGTAACGCAATTTAAGATGCCTTCAATACCTTTAATCGATGGAGAGTTGCCACAAAGAAAGAAGATAGGATCCCCTCATCCTCCAAATCCACTTCTCCGTCCCATACATTTCCTAAAAAAGGTTGGGAAGGTAACGAGGACTAATGTTATGATAGTCAGTATGAAGTGTTACGCCATGAATGCTCACCGTGTAATATTACATTCAATATTGGTATTATGATTTCCTTCATTACGAACATAGAATAATTATTATTACAAGATTGAAGCTTTCACTTCCTCTTTTCATTTACTTAACAAATTATTGTACACGGAATTATAATCAACTAAAACTAGTCTAAACTGAATTTAAAAATATAACCGTTACAACGTTATTAATAACCGGTATATGGCATCGGTTTTTTTTAAACCAGCGTGAATAAATCCTCTGAGTCATGCACGTTTTGTAAATGGAAGCATATTTTAAAACTGTGAATAATGTTTAAAGTGGAAACTGCATTAAAACAGATAGGATAAATATTTATAAAATTTTAATCTGTCGAATATTTTATGTTACTCTTATAGAATCATTTCAATTCGTTTTATGTATTGAATTCCTTTCTTCTTTTTTAATTTACGGTTTTCAACCTTATTGGTGGGCTCCAACCCTCTCTGTCCTTCTGATACGACACGACGTCCACTTTCTTTTTTATTTGATCTATATAACTTTCCCTCGGTCTTCCTCTCTTTATCTTTACTTCTACATTGCCTTCTATAATTGTGGTTATTAGTTCATCGTGTCGTATCAGATCCCCTAACATCTTTCCTCTCATATTCTCTATTGTTTTTAAAATGGCATAACAACCCGACCCTCTTACGGTGAAGGAAAACATCGTAATGCAAGATCACACATAGGCGAAGAAATTCAAAGATATGTGTGAAGTCACACAAAATACCCGCTAGTCGTGGACTTGCAGAAAATGGGGCCCGTCATGGTACGAACTACATACATATAATAGCATTAAAATAAATAATATAAATACTGGAGAAGAATTTTCTAGAGAAATTGAAATAATTTTGTGACTTTACCAGTCACTTATCGGTACCTCGAAAAACCTTGTCGTAAACTAGTAAAAACTAGTTTGACATCAAACCGGTCAAACTATTGGAACTCGTAACTTAATCATTAGAAATACATATATTAATTTAGTCTAAGAGACTGTAAGTATCTATCAATACTCGTAAATCTAAAGTCTGCTACCGGCAGAAAATTACTAGTAATTTCAACTTAGGTCGCGTCAAGTTTCACGCAACCGCAGCAAAACTAGTAGCTAAATGACGGCCTGAAACGTCGCAAAACATTGCATCCGATAATTTACTATGCAAACTGAAGACAAACTGAAAATGAACTTTAACACAAGGCAAAAAGATTGAATATTCTTTATCACTTCATTTGTGGTATTACATTCTCAAGTTGGATAATAAAAGCAAGTTGCCACGCGAGCTGTGAATATTGCGTTAAATTATTTTGAACTTTATGAAACAAATAATAAGATCCAATTTTGCATAACAACATATAACACGCTTACGTCTTTTCATCTAAGGGTAGACAGCCACGCGTAATGTACTTGCAACTGGTTTTCCGATATCTGTTTTTTATTTAATTCAGACAGCTTGCGATGCGGACAATGCTAAATGTAAAAGCAAATCGTAGGGCGGACAACTTGACAACTTATCAATATATTTGACTTTTAAAGTGACTGTTTCCTTTAAAAAAAATTAGTTTTATGATCCCAATAACATTAAAAAAAACATTTCTTTTGAATATGGTTAAAGTGATACAGGGATTTCATCTTTTTGACGCACCTCTATTTTAAAGACCTCACAGTTTTCTAAATCTCTCTTTTTAACTTTCTTAACTTTGTTACCATCTCCAGTTTTCATTTCTTCTTCGTCTTATTCTTCTCATCTTATATCACTTCAAAATGCATTACTTATTTTGTTTTTTATTTGTAGCATTACTTAAGTGTATAAAGTTCCACTCTGCCACATATTACACGAGTGTGTTACAATTTGTAGGGAATTCAGACGTTTTAAAGCTTTACAAAGCTATTTTGCTTCAGTGGCGTCGACTAAATTTATTTATAGCTGGCAGGAAAGAACAATATGTCACTATCTCTGCTCCATTGCAAAATAAAACAACGAGAGAGTTAAAAAATGTTTGCAGAGGTATATTTTGTCAACAATTTACTATCAACTGTTGAGAGATTATTATTCATGCAGCTCACATGAGACAGAAATATGGTAAAAAAGGAATATAATTGAGAATCTTTCCAGAATAGGAAAGCCTACAGACATTCTCATGTATATAGCTACATATTTATTGCTTTGCGTTTTAGTTGTACGTTTTGCTTTGGCAAAAGTAATATATTGAATTTAAACATTAAAAAACACAAGGATTACCCAGAAAATGATAATACTACAGAGACTACCATTAAGTGGTACCCAACCCCTAGATGTGGATGTATCATCATCATCAGCCTTACTCTGCCCACAGCTGGACATAGGCCTTTCACAATGTATGCATGGTTGTTACTACGTAACTCCAGAACGGCTGAACAGATCTGAATGAAATTTTGGAAAGAGATAGACTAGATTATGTATATTGCAAAGGTCCTTTTTAAAATGCCACGCGGATAAAAACAACGCCATCTAATCGTACGTTCGTTAGTTCAACGCATCAACATCTTCCAGTATTTATCCCGCTCCAGTAGGGCCAGAGAAGCAAGTTATCCTCCACGTTAACCTTCCATCATCTCAGTCATCGCTCCCTTCTCTCCTTAGACCTTCTACCAGTGTACTCCTTCACATTCATGCGACCTAAAGTGGGTCTTGGCCTGACATAAAAGAATACCAGCCTCGCCTGTCTTGCATTGTCTCCTGCCAGTCGTTCGCTTGTAGCTCAAGCAGGTCGAGCTCCACGGTGCCTCTCCATCGATATCTACGTTATCGATATGTAATTGAAGTAGTAATTCGATTTATTCCCTGCATCATGGCATCATTGGGAACGATTTATTTGAACCAGTTGATACAGTAAAAGCCTCCGCAACAGGTGCTTGAGCGGATACGAGACCGGTTGCTTTGAATACCATCTTATGTATCGTTTATTTTTCTCAAGCGACGCGGTCACGTATTGATACTTATATCAAGACGTTTCTTCACGCTTTATATCTTTGTACCATGTTTTGTTTTTTATTTGATAGATATTGTAACTGCTTAAAAAGTTATTTGTCTTCTGTCAGTGTTAATGTTTAGAACTATGTATTTATTTATGCTCTTTTAATTAATGGGAAAAGACATCATGTCGACTGTTTTCTTTCTCCCAGTTTTCTAAAATATATGTAACATAAGATTTGTTTAGTGCAATTCGTTCTAACTCTTTAGTAAACCATTTTATTTGAAAAATATCGTAATCAATGCAAATAAACTGCAGTTAGTTATTTTTAAATACCACTAACTTACCTTTTTATTATTTTTCTCTTTGTTTCGATTTCCTTACATTCAAAAAAAAATTTAGAAGCCCAAACAATTGTATGATTCTAGACGTCTGAATTCTTCTTTATCGTATTTGCAATCTAGAAAATAACAGATATCAAGTATTTATACTCAATGCTTGTCGTTTTATAATTTAGATATAGCTATCTCGTTGGCAGTTCTATAAATTAGATGTAGCCGTCTCGCTTGCATCGTTTTAATAGCTTCGCCTCCCTCGGGAACTGTCTTGATGGAAAACTTGGTATTTGTCTGTTTTTCCTTGATTTATACCGCAGAATTCTTACACATTATAGTTAGCTGGTAGTATAGAAAATATAATTGGTCTCTCTCTGTAGTATCAGAAATATTATTTTAAGATGATCAGGAAAATAGAAAAACTATATCACCTCTCAGTAAAAAAGTAGTTCTATATTTTCGTTTTATTCTTCCCGATGACGTTACGAATAATTTCTCGAAATTATCTCGCAAATATTCCTGATAGAAGCTCGAAGCATTTAACCGTTCGACGCGTTTCATACAACAGTGTTCTCGGCGTTCCCGTAGCTTTTGTGTATAATAGACAGTTGCAAAACATCTTATCGGCTGGGAGCCTTTTCAAATTGGAATGCAAATAAAAAAAAGTTATATAACAAACTCCGTCTCTTGAGGCCTTTGTGAGTTGCAAAGCGGGAAATGTAAAAAGCTTCTGTTCTATTCCTAGGACTCGTCGACGTTTTATGCAATTCTTTTTATATTTACAACATTGAATTTTACGCTAATATTAATTATTGTTTCTTTTGTTGCACCAATTATTTGAAAAATAACAATATTGAGGTATGTACTTATACTATATCTCTTCATTATTACACCTATTTCGGTATTTTCAAACCAATCTTGGGTATTACAAGACGCGTTTATACAACCTTCTCAAAGGCCGCCAACAAATCTGCGGTTCCTCTGTTATTGCTGACAATTATCACCTCGATGTTCCCGCTGCTCAATTGCTGATTTTATACGTTTTTTTCTTCTTTAAAAATATAATATTAATAGTTTAATTTATGGTTTAACTAGCGACCCGCCCCGGCTTCGCACGGGTGCAATGTTGCTACTAAATACACTACAAAGATGCGATTTTTTTTATTTACGACATTACATTAGAAACCTAAAAAATAGCACAATTTATTCACTATTTAATGGATGTTATTATACATATAAACCATCCTATTTAATCACTCACTCTATTAAATAAACCGCATCAAAATCCATTGCGTAGTTATAAAGATTTAAACATACATAGGGATATAGGGACAGAGAAAGCGACTTTGTTTCATACTATGTTGTGATATTTCAAAACTGATATCAGACATTATAATTTATTTATAAGACATACTGAGATATTTATTCTCCCATGTGAATTGCTATCATTTAAATAACAAAATAATCTTCTTTAATATATTGCATTCACCAATATTGTCATTTATTTATTGCGGCATTTCCTGTCTTCGTCTCTAAGTAAAATTACTCGTTTTCTAAAACCTGTTATAACCGCAGCTAAGATTTGATTTCACGCCTTCAGAACGTTGACCTATTTGAGCAATTGATTTCAATGTTGATTGATCGTTGAAATTAATTTTTAAGATTTGTATTACATAATTATTTTACTTACTAGCGAACCGTCCCGGATTCGCACGGGCTAATCGGTATAATGCTGATACTATTTACGACATCATATTAAAAACCTCTAAATTATCAGTGTTACTCTACTATATTGTGAATGTATTTTACATAAAAACCTCCCTTATGAATCACTCTATATATTAAAAAAAACGCATCAAAATCCGTTGCGTAGTTTTGAAGATTCAAGCATATATTGGGACAAACATAAAAAAGCGTTATTGTTTTATACCATGTAAGGATAAGGATAAGGATAACTAAACTAGTTGTCGCCCGCGACACCTTCCGCTCGGCATTTAAAAAAAACTTTCTTAAGTAGTATATGTGTTTTTCCAGACTATGTTTTATACCTATGCAAAATTTCATCGACATCCATCGCTTTAGACTTTTGCATTTATAATATTAAGATCTAGGCTGGTACTACTATCAGAAAACATTGCATTTTAATTTTTAACCTTATTAACAGAGGGCCTATTATGAATATTTGTGACACTGTTTCGAGAAATTATTCGTAACGTCATCGAAAAAAGTTTAGGAATTCTTGATGTACTTTATATTCGGTATGAATGAAGAGAGAATCTTTGTATTTTTGTTTGGATTGAAATAACTCAAGAACTACTGGGCCAATTTCAAAAATTCTTTCATCATTAGAAAGGTACATTATCTCCGAGTAACATAGGCTATATTATTTAATTAAATGCGGAAGAATCCGCGCACAACAGCTTGTCTAATATAAATTTCGATGACTTGACATCTGTTGCAAATATCTATTTTACAAAAAATATTTTATAACAATTCGACGAAAAATTCTTATTTGAGCTGCTAAATAAAATCAATAAAAAAGGTTTCCAAAAAATCGCATTGCTATTTATCTGGAAGGATCTTTAAACAAACCAACCCTTGCTACATGCCAGAAAAAGGCCTCCCTTCCGGTAACGGGTAAACAAACGTATAAATAAAAAAAATGATAAATAAAACATCCCTTTTAGGGCTGCCAACTTTCCCTAAACATAGCCCCAAAAATTGACGCCAT
This sequence comes from Papilio dardanus tibullus, assembly GCA_013186455.1. Classification (NCBI taxonomy): domain Eukaryota; kingdom Metazoa; phylum Arthropoda; class Insecta; order Lepidoptera; family Papilionidae; genus Papilio; species Papilio dardanus. The sequence continues at coordinate 395,766 of QDHC01006368.1, forward strand.
AAAAAAACAAATGACTACTAGAGATTTGTTAGGCTGTCACTTGGTAAACGACAAATCAAAAGACTAATAGCCTAGTATTTAAAAATATTTAAAACCTACTTAGACGTAGGAAATAACAATCAAGACATAACATGATTAGACAGCTACAGTCCGACACGAATGTTGTGGCACTTAATTAAGTCCACTAGGTCAGAGCGTCGGTGGCTCAGTGGTTTAGCTCTTGACTTGTGAACTGCAGGTCCCGAGTTCGAATCCCGCCATGTACCAATGTGTTTTTCGCTTTTCGAATTTCATATGTGCGTATTTACCCGACGCTCTTACGGTGAAGGAAAACATCGTGATGCAACCTGCACATATCGGCGAAGAAATTCAAAGATATATGTGAAGTCGACCAACCCGCACTTGGCCAGCGTGGTTGACTATGGCCTAGGCACCCCTTAGGGGGTAGGCTCCGTGCCCCTCGGTGGGGACGTATAGTGAGCTGGTGATGATGAGGTCAGGCGGTCTCCACTTATTAGTATCGTATCAAACTCTAACTATGTATAAAAAGTAGCCCGAATAAGCACAAAGATATCGTACCTAAGAGGTGACAACCCTACTTCCAAAGAGCCTAAAAAAACATTCAATAAATGAACTTAAGTCTTTCATCAGTCCAGAAAGGCGTTGGATATCAAAATTGACCCTCCCTAATTAAATTTCCTCACCTTTGAATACAATTTATACTATATGACACATTCAGCACAATCAACATGTATTCAGAGAGGTTATCACGAAAAGCGGGAAAGTATTCCTAATATTAAACAAAAGTATTATAATTATGCAGCGCACCTACCGGGCGTAAAGTACACTAACGATTCTCATACGTTACGAATCTCGAAAGCTTTCATGATAGGCTCTCTACACAAAGAATGTAAACATCTGTCCATGTGGACTTAACGTATAGGATTAATCAACATTGATTGAGTTAATCAAATATTTGAGATGAAATCCGTGCGTACGAGGACCTTTGTAATTTACCTTGTTTTATAGGTGTGTCGTAAAATAGGTCACTTTATCTGATTAAGTTGTTTTAACAAGCTGTCGCCCATGACTTCGTCTGTAAAAAGATCTGACCTGTGCTATTACATATATGTATATAAATATATATTAATAGCTGTTGTGCGCGACTTCGTCCGCGTGGAATTAAATAATATAGTCTATGTTACTCGGGGATAATGTAGCTTTCTAATGGTGAAAGATTTTTTGAAATCGGCCCAATAGTTCTTGAGTTATTTCAATACAAACAAAAATACAAAGTTTCTCTATTTATAATGTTAAGTAAGATAAGAGAAGGGGGCAAACGTGCGGCTGGATAACCAAGGTGATGTTCGACGTCCATGGACATTAGCAACACTCGAGGAACCGCAAAAGCGTTGCCGGTTTAAGGAATAGATAGGCTCGCTTCTTGATTATATATGAATATCCAATTAATTCTGCTTTCTTGTAACATACATCCAAATATACCAGTACAATATAAAGGAGAAAAAATATCTTAACTCTCTATACAGATTGTAAAGTGAGTGTTTGAATATTTTTGACCAAAATAAATCTTTAAATTACAATTTAATTTGTTATTTTATTAATAAAAGTAAAGATATTATCCTTGTTTATAACACAGCATATTTAAATTTTATAATCAACAATCGGAAATATTTGTCGCGTCGTAAAGTCGGAAACCGGTCAGAGCAGTAACAGTAAAAAGCCAGCGCACATCCGTTCCCAGAAGGATTGGGGACGTTAAAAAACAAACGAGTCTCTACATTGATGTACCGACGCCATGTTTGGCGAACGCCTTTGTACAATGGAAAAATATAAATGTTAAAATGTGATCTATTCTAAGCTATTTTTATGTAGTAAACTATTGTAGTTCGAACCATGATGGGCTCCATTTTCCGTATTACTAACGCGTATTTTGCGTGACTTCACACATATCTTTGAATATCTTCGCTGATATGTGCAGGTTGCATCACGATGTTTTCTTTACCATAAGAGGGTTGGGTAAATATGTAAACTATTCCAAAATTATAAAGAGAATAGTTTTGTATTTTTCTATGTATTGACATAACTCAAAAACTACTTGGCCGATGTCAAAAATTCTTTTACCGTTCGAAAGCTACATAATTCTAGAGTAACTTAGACTATAATTTTGCACGGAGAAAGCCGCGAGCAACAGCTAGTCTGAAATATAAACTATTACTATAAACTATACTGTGACGTCTTTGCTCTTAAAAAACGTATGTAAGGTCAGCCAGTTAAAATCATGTCAATTTTTTTTTTATTTCTAATTTGAATTTTAAATGTAGGTCAGTATCCATTATTAAAAACCACAATAGTCTAATAGAAATAATAGAAATTACAACAAAAAAAATATTTTGGTCTTGTCGATCTAATGAAGGCGATCATTTTTATTAGAAACACATTATCCAATGTAAACGTGACTAAATAGCGTCGTATTCACATCGTAACATCAAATTTCATTCTGAGTAATTGCTCGTTGATTAATTTAACGGCCGATCAGTTAATCGTTCATGATCTAAAGTCGACACTGACTGCCAGCTCAGTGACATCACTCAAACTTCTTGTTGTATGTGACAAATTGTTTTGCTGACGGTACCTAGTATCTATCATTGAATATTCGATAACACTTGGACTGTAATATTGTCATTTAACGTTGTCATTTTTGTTTATTATAATTAACTAGCGACCCGTCCCGGCTTCGCACGGGTGCGAATCGGTAAGATGCTGATACTAAATACTGCAGCGTTTGCAAATAAGCGCTAAAAATGTGTTAATTTACGACATCATATTGAAAACCTCTAAATTATCATTGTTACTCTACTATATTGTGAATGTATTATACATGAAAACCTTCCTTATGAATCACTCTATCTATTAAAACCGCATCAAAATCCGTTGCGTAGTTTTAAAGATTCAAGCATATATAGGGACAAACATAAAAAAGCGTTATTGTTTTATACTACTACGAGGAATAAAAAAATATAGACTATGTGACTTAATGGCATTATAAATATCTAATAGTGAAAACATTTTTAAGATAGCTAAGTACTTTTCGACTTATTTCAATACATCTATTTTTTTTAGGGAATCCTAATTCTATCTAATAAACATTTTGTGCTTAATAATTTCAAACAGCCAGTAGAAAAACCTATTTAAACTTTTTTATCTTAAACCACATTATGGGCGTATAACTTTCAATCTGACCATCACTTCAATGTGGCGGTTACTAAAAAAAATATAGAACTTAAAATAAACAGACTTGACGCCCTATAATTATATTCCTTATACAAACTCTGGGCCTTCTAAAAACAAATGTTTCAAACTCAACATTTTGATTTAAGCTTGTACTACACTACCGAAAGCGAAACTGAAGCGACGCGAAGATTTATATAAAAGTGGCTATCGCCCGTAACTCCATCTGCGCCGAAATAAAAAAAACTTAAGTATGTCTATGTGATCTTCCATACTATGTTCTACATCTGTGCAATTTTTTTTTTAGTTGAGTCAAATCGTTTCGGAGATTCCTTCAAAGAAATATCCATCAATCGTAACTTTCGCTTTTATTATTAGTAGGATTGGATTAATTTGGTTTAATTCACTATTTAACAAAATGCACTACTTAGTTGAATAATTAAATAAAATTGAATATATAGTAAATTTTACGTCGTCTTTTTGCTTACTTTTTCATATCTCTATAGAAGAGACATTATTACGCTTCTCTATCGCTTATCGCGACTGTGTGCTACTAGGTTTAGTAATCATACTGTTTATTTTTGGACATAATAAGACAGCGTCTATTATATTTGATTTAAAACTACAAAGAGAAACAGTACAGTTTCCTACCAGTTTCTTCCAATTATCAAATCCAAAACAACCTTTACTCGTACACATATGATTATATCGTTAAAATGAACCAAATATTATTTGAAGAAATACAAAGTACACGATACCTTTTTTGTATACATTATTGTTTTAAATATTATAATTTAAATAATTGTATACTAAAAAGATCGTCTGTGGCTCAGGGGTTTAGCTTTTGACTTGTAATCTTCAGGTCCCGAGTTCGAATCCCGCCATGTATCAATGTGTTTTCCAATTTTCTAATTTCATATGTACATATTTACCCGACGCTCTTACGGTGAAGGAAAACATCGTAATGCAAGCTGGAATATATCGGCGAAGAAATTCAAAGATATGTGTGGAGTTAACTTGCACTGGGCCAGCGTGGTTGACTATGGCCTATTCACCCCTTAAGGGCGCAGGCCCTGCGCCCCTCGGTGTGAACGTATAGTGAACTGGTGATATTAAAATAGCGAGTTTATCGTCAAAGGCCGGCATCGCATCTGCGGTTCCTTATGTATTGATCCCCACGGGCGTTGATGATCACCACGGTGTTCCTGCTACTCTTTTGCCTCCTTTTTAACCGACTTACAAAAAGAAGGTTCTCAATTCGTCTGCATTTTTTGTTCGCCTCTAACTCGGCTCTTGATCGTTCGATTTTCATAATTGGTTTCATTCAAAAGATAGTGTGTGTTAAGTAACTTATGAGTTATTCTCTATTATAAATAAAACAGAATTGTATAAGAGCCACGGATGTCTTACAATGTAAAAATTGCACCTTCTTACACCCAACACAACTTAATTGATTTTGAAGTTTGAGGTTGGGCTTGTTATTCGTTTCGTATCCTTTCTCTAAGTGTACCGGGACAAAGTCTTTCTAGCTTCTTGATTTTATAATCTATACTAATATTATAAAGAGAACAACTTTGTATTTTTGTTTGTATTGAAATAACTCAAGAACTACTGGGTCATATTCAAAAATTCTTTCACCATTAGAAATCTACATTATCCGCGAGTAACATAGGCTATATTATTTAATTCTACGCGGACGAAGTCGCGCAGAACCGCTCGTTAATTAATGTAGAAGGAATAAGAGATATGTTTGAAGTAAATATTGTATGTTAAATATTAATAGAATTGAGAGGAATAAACTAAATCCGTACTAGTCTAGACAATGAACGTTGTTAAAATTAAACGAAAGCTTTGAAAGTTCAATGCAACGAATGCAGAGGGGTTGGTTTAAAAATACTTCTGTAGTTTGATGTTGAACTGCAGTCAGTTAACTCCAGTCTCTTGTTTGGAGTGTTCACGTATTGAATTTATATATTTAGTTTATAGTTGAATAATTTGTGATTTAATAATGGTAAGGATATTATGTTGCTTTTTATTTATTTTCCGAATGAACTGGCTTCGGATTTTTCAGCGAATCCTGGTGACCACTTGCTCGTTTGCCCTTTTGTAGTATAAAAACTAATTTTAGTCAAATGTCTTTGTATGTTTTAGTAAATATTAGGAAATGCTTAATAGTGATCTCTATGGTGAGATTTTTCTTGTTAAATGTTTAAAAATATTTTTGATATTTTCGTTCTACTTGTAATATTAATTCTAATTATTTTGTACCATTTTCCTTTTAGCGATGTCTTTCAAAGAGATATCGTAAATATGGGCGGTATTTATATTATCTCTTTGAAAGATTCAATGCTATAAATAAGCAAAGGGTCCCCTAATTTTATCGTCATTCCCTTATCTCAAATTATATACATAAAATTAAAAATCTCTTTTTTTTGTTTCAGTTGACCCTACAACGTCGCGTGCGCACGATATGAAATAAATCAAGCAACACCAAACTATTTATCATTTTAAAAAGTGTTCAAAAATAAACATGGCGCTTAAATTCAACGTATACGTAAAAATAGAGTCAATAGTATAGGGGAGATTTGACTTCCGCTCAAAATGTGATTTAAAAATAGACAGGATATCCTTATGCTAGTGAATTTTTAAACTATGGTCGACTATAAAAGTAGATTGAGAGTAACGAGTAGGTGTGTGCAACCTTTATTCTTATTATTACGGACTAATATGTGTTATTTAGTGTTATTAACAGTGGTCAGTGTTTGTAGTGGTTTTGTTGAACAGAAATTTGCTATGGAACCTCAAGATCAGGTAATTTTTAAACTTATTCTATCACTAGAAGATAAAAAATTAGGTTGCTGTCAATGTGTGTAATAAAAATCCTAAGGAAGTTTTGTTATTGATTAGAAGAACAGCATGTTTGTTTTAACATTTTTGTAATAAAGCTTAAATCTTTATTTACTACATTACTACTAGTAAAATAATTAAAACTCATTGATTAAGCATTGCAAATTCCTATTTAAAATATCTTTAATGTTACAATATTAATACCATCTAATTTAAATTTAAATCTCAGTTAATTCAAGAAGTTTTTTATGTTTGGTAATTTTTTTTGTACATTAACTTTATCCCACAAAAAATTTATTTGAATCCAATAAGTAAAATAAACTGTCAAGTTTGAAAACTATTTTATTATACTTAGACTATGTTAAAGTAATTTATTGAAATGACTATATAAATAAAAAATAATGGCTTTATCGTAGCAGTCGAATAATAATGCTTTGCCTCGGGCGGATAGTTATTTGAGGTTATTTGTAGTATATCTTTTGGCTTTACATTACATTATTTTGTAACGAGATTGTATTGTGTAATGAGATGTGTAATAAGTAATTGTGTAGAAACAAAGATTTATATTACACAATTACTTCCGTGCTCATTTTTTTATTGTGTAATTTATATTATCTTAATTCAAACTAGTGTCTTATAGTTACTTGAGGCCGTGTGGAATTCTTTTAATAAAGAAGCTCTTATATAAAACTATACTAAGGGATTACCTTATTAACGACTATGAGTACGGTTAGTTTGATGATTTGGACATCTGTAGTATGGTACTGTTACTTCGTAAAATGGGTTTCTAATACACGTCTTAAGTTTGAAGGATGTTAATAAAATTATTTGACAAAATTTCAAACCAGTAAAGTTGTCAAAATATTAATATTATAAGTACTTTAGAAATCATTAGTTAATGATTAAATAAATAGGAACTGGAAAAATTGAGCAATAAATTTTGAAGTTTTTTCAAACTAAATTATAATGTGGCTTATGCAATTCTTAAACAAGTGCCAAAAGAAAATTTTGTCTTATATTATCATTTTGTATGTTTGTATGTATATCTATAGACAGCAGTGGTGGGTTCCCGTGTAATATTGCCGTGTCGTGTTGAAAACAAAGTTGGTCAACTGCAATGGACGAAGGATGACTTCGGTCTCGGTCTACATCGAGATCTGAGTGGATACGACCGATATAAAATGATCGGGAGCGACGAAGAAGGTTAGTGTTTACATCTATTTTTATACTATTAGATGACTAATGTTACGCTAATATAGCGAAGTAGTCGCTGTCATGAACAAGTTAAAAAAGGATATGTGTTGACTAACTGATTGTATTGACTTCCGTCTTGGTTGTCTTACGCGAGTAAATGTAGTGAGTCAGTCATCTGTCGGCAGTCGAGCGGAGCGGTTGTGTGCAACGATGACTTATTATACTATTGTATAGTTTTAACTACCATTGCCAATTTGGGACAGATCATCTATAAGTAACAGAGTAGAGGACGTATAAAAAGCTATTTCACTCTCCTAAATATTCCTTCTGCTGACAAAAATTACTCTTTTATATCTAGGTATGAATAGTAACACGTAAATTAACTACAAAAGTCAATAGTATTGTTAAGGTCTTAACCATTTGATACATGTGTCAATCAAATGTTCGTTTTTAACGTCTTCTTTTTTTAATATAGTGTTAACCTTTTAATATTGTCCACAGGTGATTATTCTTTGGACATAAGAGAAGTGACATTAGAAGACGATGCCAAATACCAATGTCAAGTCAGCTCCGGTTTAAGAGGTAGGTTATTTTGATACCTTTATTTCCGAGATTTTTTTATACATTAAGGAAGTTTGAGAGAATGAATTTGGAGGTACACAGGTAGAGGTAGGCCTAGGAAGAGATGGATATGATCAAGAAGTGACTGATATGATGGAAGATAGATTAACGTGGAGGGCAAAAAGCTGGTGCCCCTACTGGAGTAGAATAAGGACGGGGAGATGATGATAATGGACAGGATGATGATGAATTAAGTATGATTAATAATATAGATTAAGAAGTAAAATAAAGACAAGTCTCAGATTTATTAACAATTTATCATTGTTAGAGCCAAATTAATTACATAAAAGTTTCTTTGTATTTCAGTAAATTGAAGTGTAATATAAAACGTTAAATTGATGAGAAATAGGGATTCATTTGACGGATTGTTTCAATCTTTAGGCCTTTCGTAAACGAGGCTACGCATTGTGATTTAAGTCTTTAATCGGCTTACACTGTAAAATACAGTAGAACCTCGATAAGCGAGAGTCCAAGGGACTGCGATATTTGTCTCGCTTCAAGAGGTTTCTCTCTAATTCGATTTTCTTGATTATGGAAGTAGCTCGTCGCGACCAAGGAATGACTCACTCTTATAGAGGTTAGGAGTACACTGGATGCGGGCGGCACAGGACTGGGCATTGTGGCAATCGCTAGGGGAGGCCTACGTTCAGCAGTGGACGTCGATAGGCTGATGATGATGATGATGATGATAGAGGTTTCTGGCTGCTCCAGTTTTGACTGTATTACTATTTTAGAACCTCTATGAAATTGAAAATTTATATTAGAGAGATTTAAATCTTTATTCCTTAACTAGCTGTCGGCCGCGACTCCGTCTGCGTAGAACTAAAAATAACATAGTAAGTAGCCTATGTGTTCTTCCAGACAGTGTTCCAAATTTCACCAAGATCCGTTAAGCCGTTTCGGAGATATCTTCAATCAAATATCCATCCATCATAACTTTTGCATTCATAATATTAGTAAAATGTATTCGCTTAGAGACTAAAATAACAGATTTGAGTATCCTTGTGCAAGCAGTGCCTTATTGTAAGCGATATCCAACGGAATCTATACAGTTATAGAATTTCAGCTTAATTAGGATTTTAATTGACTGCTTGTTAGTAATGAAAGTTAAATAATTTACACGAAGATGAGTAACGGATTTGAGTAATATTATATTACTAATCTATAACAATATAAAGAGGAAAGAATATTTTTGAAGGTATTGAAATAAATAAAAACCAACTAGGACGATTTCGATAATTGTTTCCTTATTAGAAACGTACGTAACGTAGATCATCCTTATCCTACATAGTATAAAACAATAACGCTTTTTTATGTTTGTCCCTATATATGCTTGAATCTTTAAATCTACGCAACGGATTTTGATGCTGTTTTTTTAATAGATAGAGTGATTCATAAGGAAGGTTTTCATTTATATTTCATTCACAATATAGTAGAGTAACACTGCTAATTTAGAGGTTTTTAATATGATGTCGTAAATTAACACATTTTTAGCGCTTACATTGCAAACGCTGCAGTATTTAGTATCAGTATTATAGCGATTTGCACCCGTGCGAAGCCGGGGCGGGTCGCTAGTTGAGTAATATAAGTATCTTTAACTAGACAGACGAAGTCGCGAGCAAGATATAGTTATCTTATAATAATAAATACAAAAATCTAAAAATTGTACCTAATTCTCTGTATTAAGCTGAAAGTAGAATATTGTTACATTTTATTTTTTAGTTTATTTTTGTCGCTACAACTTGGAAAATTGTGTTTATTTTAATAAATTGAAAATCCTTTTTCTCATTTCTTTTATGCTGTCATTTATTTCCTTTACTCTGGATATTTCTTCCATATTAGTAATGGAAGTTTCGTTCTCAGCGTAATTTGCTTTTAATATTATTTTTACCCTTTTTCTTTCAATTCCGCGTTCCCTTTTGCATCTACGATTAGCCAATCTTATTGAGATTTCTTTTGTTTCGTTGATTTCGTATTTTTCAATTTGGCGTTTTGTTTTTCAATTTGGCAGAAAAGATTTTCTCTTTAATTTGCTTTGTTGATTAATGAATAAACATTTTCTCATTCGGAATGATTTAATTGTTTTTTTTTTATAACTGAATTTCCAATTCTTTTGTATTTCAATAAAAGCATTTTGGTTATGGATTTTACAGTCTGCATCGATTAATAAAATTGAAAACTATTTATGAAGACTACAAGAGACTCTTTTTAATTTAAATTTTAATGCGAAATCTTTCTACCTTCCTTCTTTTAGTTGCTCTCATATCTAATTGGTTATATTTTCTAACAGATGGTGGTAGGAATGTAATAAAACTCTACTGTAAATATCTTTCATTTTTTAATAGATAATGCTTTAATTTCACACGTGGCGATCTCATGATTTTATCAAATGTCAATGTCAGGTTCATACATTTTTGTGGATTCCATCAGCGACATCGCCGATCGAAAAGCATGTTGGGTAAGCCCACAGATTACATTATGGAAATCTTTCCAAAGAAGGATTAAGATCATAGAGATATTATGTAGAGATGTCTAATTTAATTCAGTTTTAAGAACTTTGCTATATTTACTTCTAAAATAGATATCATTTAATTAGCATTCTAAGTAAATATTTTAGGCGATTCAGCAAATGATTTCACCATTCAGATGTAAACGAAAAGGTTTGCAAAATTAATTTACATAAGCCTTTGTGAACAAATGGCAAATCTTTTGATAAATTCACTTTCTATTTCAATGTGCCCAGTTTGAATTTTCTTATCTTAAATGAAAAGGCTTGTAAAGACCATTCAGCTTTTGTTGTTAACTGGTACTTTGATATTATGATATAATTAACTTATGTTAATTTCAACGCAATAGATTAGACCATTTAATTATATTGTTGCACTAGGGAACCGCCTCGGCTCCGCACGGGTGCAAATCGGTATAATGCTGATACTAAATGCAGCGTTTGCAATGTAAGCGCTAAAAATGTGTTAATTTACGACATCATATTAAAAACCTCTAAATTATCAGTGTTACTTAACTATATTGTGAATGTATTATAAATTAAAACCTTCCTTATGAATCACTCTATCTATTAAAAATAACCGCATCAAAATCCATTGCGTAGTTTTAAAGATTCAAGCACATATAGGGACAAACATAAAAAAGCGTTATTGTTTTATACTATGTTAGGATTATTATATTAGTATGTAGGAAATGAAATTAGTATAGTGCAGTTCGACCCATAATGATTTGATGGACTCCATTTTACGCAATTCCAGGACTAGCGCGTATTTTGCGTGACTTCACACGTATCAAATTTCTTGGAATATATGTGCAGTTTGCATATTGCTTCAATTGATCGTTGGTCGTTACTAACCTTGTTTATTCTTATTCATACTAATATAATAAATATAAATTTGGTTTGTTTATTTGTTACTATGTTACTCCAGAATGACTAGACGGATCGGAATGAAATTTGGTTTTGATGATTGTTTATTTGTATGAAATTGGACTGTGAATAGAAAAGACTATTTACCTAACTAGTCGATTTTCATATGTACATATTCACCCGACCCTCTTACGGTGAAGGAAAACATCGTGATGCAACCTGCACATATCGGCGAAGAAATTCAAAGATATG
>QDHC01006368.1:407702-419991 GCA_013186455.1 Papilio dardanus tibullus
ACCGATATGTGCAGTTTCAAAGATATGTGTGTAGTCATACAAAATACGCGCTAGTCGTGGAGTTGCGGAAAATTTAGCCCATAATGGGTCGAACTACTCAACTATCTACCTAGTCAGTTAATAGTATTATAACTTTTTGATATTATAACAATTGTTATTAAAAATAAAAATTTCAACAAGCCAGTCGTAAATTCGAGACCTAAATTTTTCAATCTGAAAGTTACAAGAAGTTGACAAAAAATTGTGACTAAAACTTTTCTCTCTGCATTGCAGCGATCGAGAAAAACTTTTCCCTGTAACAATATTTCAATCTCTTTGTTTGGTGTTTTATTGTTATTTTCAGCAACGGAATAAAATTTAACTACAACTATAACTACTAGAAAAGAAGCTAAATATATTAAAAAGTTAAGAAATAACTATACAATACCATTAAAAAGTCCTTTCATGTCTTTTTATCAAATTGTCAAATGCTACTTTTATGCACCTCTTACGCGATCTGACCTTCTTTATACAATCAAACCTAGATAAGGCCAAGGGACCGCGATATTTGTCTCACCTATAGAGGTTTCTATCTAATCCGAATTCCTCGCTTATGGAGGTAACTCGTCGGGACCAGAGAATGACTCGGTTATCAAGGTTTGTCTGTGTACCTCTCTTCCAAAGAATGGTACGTGAAGTAGGCGTTAAAAATCTTTCATTAGCACTCAGAGTTGTTATGTAGCTTATCTGTTAAGAAGTCTAAGCAACTGCTTAATTAACTTCTACTTTGAGTGTAGTAGAAAAATTAGGTGTTATTCCACCCTTCGTAACTTGTTCCTACAATAATTAACAGTAAGAGAAATAAAAATTAAACTTTCTCTGCTTTAGTATAGCTCATTACAGTTTGTTAGTTATGCATGACACCTTATATCACAATTGCAGAATATAAACTTCTCCAGTTTTCTACAAATAGTTTTCAACGGTGCAAACTTTTAGCCGTACCAAAGTTTGTAAGTTAAATAGTGCAGAGTTGTACAATTTTGCCGCAAGCCAGTTACCCATTGTGTTCTGTGTTTGATAAAAAAAAAGTTTTGCTATCATTAACTTCGTATTTATTTTGTAAAGAAAAAGATAACTATGCAGTAGAATGAACCGTTTGGTGTCCAGTGACATTGTGAATTTTTAACCTTTATTTTCTGACGTCGTCTTTTTGTTTTTAATTTATATTAAAATTACTTTTATTTTGCATTTATTGGCTTTTTCTACTTTCTCATTATTAATCTATTCTTTTGGTCTTCCAGGAATATTATGTGCTTATTACGCTAACATTCAGACGTGCTAATTTATAAATGCGATAGTTTAGATGGATGAGTGATTGGTTGTTTGGAAGATGTCTCCAGAACGGGACAAGGGAACTCTTTAACATAGAAATAGAAATTTGTCTGAAAAAACATACGTATTAGGTCTTAAACCGTTCGGTTCGTACGTTCAGTTTTAACTGTGAAAGGGGATACCTAAGGAACATTCGCGATTCTATAGCGAACGTCGAAAATGTATGGAACTGACAACGACGTTCCATATCTTACACATGACAAGCACATGACTTTCTTTCGTTTTTGTATGTCAATGTCAGTATCATACATTTTCGTCGATTCCATCAGCGATATCGCCAATCGAAAAGTATTTTGGGTAATCCCCAGGTCTCAGTTTTGTCTACACACGTCAGTTAAAACTGAGCGTCTGTACCTGGTATCAAACAAATGAAGGTCAAATCATCATAGTGAAAAAAAGCTTCGTAAACAAAAGATACTACTCGTAGCATTTACGACTACAAATGTATTTTCAAGTGAAAACAAATTAAAACTCTTTTGTACAGGGGAACCTGCAATTAGATCTCGATACGCCCGTCTCTCTGTCCTCGTCGCACCTGAACCACCGAAAATACTACAAGGGAATTTCTTCTCTACCGCTGAAGATAGAACGATCAAATTGGAATGTGTTTCAGTCGGTGGGAAGCCAGCGGCTGAGGTAAGAGTTATATTTATAGAGGTTGATACTGAAATTTGGAACAATATTCATTTTGAAGTTCGACTGTGGAGTACCTTATTAAATTTCTTTGTTTTACCCGTATTGAAGCAGGCTATTATTATTTTAACTGTTATTTATATTAGCTGACAAATAGAGACTTTTCCTTACGTTCATATGGATATTTTACTATTCAATATTCAATATGGTAAGGTAAGCTTAGGTAAGGTTCGACCCGTGATGGGCTCCATTTTCCGCAACGCCACGACACTAGTACGTAGCGTGAATACACATATCTTTGAATTTCTTCGCCGATATGTGCAGGTTGTATCACGATGTTTTCCTTCACCTTAAGAGTGAAGAACAATATGACGGCTAAAAATATTTTAAAGTCAGATTTCGGGGTGATAAATCCCAACTATCCTCTGTGTGTGTTTGGGGGCTGGCGATGAGATTACAGACTAAATTTTAATTTTTGTTTTATTACTATATATTATTACTAGATAGCTAACTTGAGTTTAAACACAAAAGACAACTCAATGAAGAGTTTGCCGAGTAACATCTCATAACGTACGCTTGTTGGAAGTTATGTTCCTTTGACGTGACTTTACGAGTTAACTTGGCGGAAGTTACTTGAGGAGCATATTAGTATGGAGAATGATAATCGAGGGAATAAACAAGGAAATATTAAACAGACATTTATAAAAGTTGAACCTACTGACATGATAGTTATAGCTGAGTAAAAAATAGAGATAAATAAAGGTTACTTAAGTACATGCGCTACAAATCGATAGAGAATATCGAAAATGTATGGAACTGTCAATGACGTTCGATATCTCACACGTGACAAGCACATGACTTATCGAATGTCAGTTTCGTACATTTTTGTCGATTCCATCAGATATATCGCCAATCGAAAGATACTTTGGGCAACCTCCCACAAACAATATAGGGCAATAGTTACGAAAATTGAATTTAAACAGACTATTCCTTGTCCGTTTAGTCTCGATAAGTTTAAGAACTGACACGTTCAATTATCTGATTAATTTTCTATTGGATTAAATATCGTACTTAATGAGCATTTAACCTAATAAAAATCATCCAAACTTTTGTATTTATAATATTAGTAAAAAGTTATACAAGTCTAATCTATTCTAATTTCACAAAAAGGAATGGTTTTAATTTTCGTATGTATTGAAATAACTCAAGAACTAATAGGCCGATTTCAAAATTCTTTCACCATTAGAAAGCTACATTATCCCCGAGTAATATAGGCTATATTTTCTAATCATATGCAGACGAAGTCCCGATCAACAGCTAGTATTAAAGACGAAACTATTACTTTGTTCGTGATAAGTATTTTAAAATCTATTCTAATTTTCAACGCCTTTAAAAGTTTTAAAAAATCCTTAGCATTCTCTTAACTGATAATTTTCAAACTTTTAACGTTAAAAAAGCTCAGAATTAAGTACTTGCGAACTCTTGGTACCTAAATTAGCGAGTACTACTTAATTACAATTGCTCAGAACTTCTTCCTTCTCAAGTTGCTTTAAGATTTATTAATTACCGGCTCCATTTGTTTTCTCATTGTTACGACTGTTTATTTGTCTTTTACTTTAAAATAGTTTTAATAGATGTTATTTATTTGCTTTATTTTCATAAATAACTATTAATCTAATTGAATTATAATTTGTTTATTAATTGAACGAACGAAATGATGAGTAAGAAGTCTTGTGCCAATATTATAAAAGGTTTAAAAAATAGTTCAGCATACTAAACTAAAACTATCCTAACTGTTTTGGTACATAATTTATGACAAACATACCAATATATTTCTTTATTTACACACATAAACTAAAACAAAAATCTCAAGAAAATAATATTATTTTTTACCCTATTGTAGTGTATTGGCTATGGTTGTCTCGAGCATCAGGCCATGTTGACAGTCGTGTCAGACGTCATGCCCAGCGACAGGCGGTGCGCGTGTTGGGTACGATTTTAGACGTGGTGTAGTGATGATTGAGCCATAATATACCTCCAGGACTGGAACGTTACGCCTATTAAGACAACTAGATAGATCATCACACCATTAACAAATTGTTGATCGGCAATTTTACTGAAAATTTATCTCTCACCGGCAACAAAAAGGACATCACGAGTTTATTCGTGGCCAGTCTGCAATGTGTTAAAATAAGCAAACTAAATCTATTTTCAATTAATGCTTTGGAAAAAATGTTAAAATCTTAAATTCGTCTTTTTATTAAAGTTATAGAAATTGAATTCAATTGCATTGAAATATAGTTAATAGATATTTTGCTCCAGGGATCGGATACAATTAGGATTTAAATTGAATATCATGTCTCGATCCACTAACCCATAGAGACTGGATCTTAATATAATGTCGCTATCCACTATCCCATAGAGACTGCATCTAGACTGAGAGAATGCAAGGTAATTTGCAACTAAATGTTGGTAATGAAGAGCGTAATTTTATTAGGAATACTGAGGGCAAAGATATATTATACTGTAGATGGAACACTCGATACCTAAAAGTGAGGCATTTTCTTTGACCTCCGGAGGTCAAATGTAGGGAAATCTCCCTAAGTGTTAACCTCTAAATTACATTTGCCGACATAAAAAGTCGACCGAGTGTAACCTCTTTTCTCAAATTTAAATTGTATTTCATAGTATTTACTAAAGTTTAATATAATAATTAATAGAAACATTTTTAAAACGCTAATTATAAATTTATAACAACCATAAAACAAAAATGGTCTTTGTTAAAAATTGTTTGGATTTAAATTGTTTTAAATAAAATAATAATAATGAAAAACGATAATTAACGTTTTAATGAATGTTTTAGTTTATTCTACTGTTTATTTTAAAAATGTAAAAAAATCACACAATTTCCCAAACTTGGATTTTTTTTTCATGATACCGGCAAGTTTTTTTTTTTTTAATAATTTATTTCTTGGCACGCTTTTTAACGTCAAATTAGTATGGAGTGCTACCTCTATGTATAATATCTCTTTGACTGAGGGGCTACCCAAAGTAGTTTTCGATAGGCGATATCGCTGACGGAATCGACAAAAATGTATGAAACTGACATTGACATTGGTTAAAATCATGTGATTGTCAAGTGTGAGATATCAAACGTCAATGTCAGTTTCACACATTTTTGACGTTTGCTATAGATTCGCTTCCTAGCGAATATAATTTGGATAGCCCCCTGGAAGCAATGACTTGAAATTATACCTCGTGCTCCGTTCCTATTTAAATATTACGTTACGACATATCATTCTACCTACATTATTAATTAGAATGCTAATTTGGAGATGGTAGTATATTGTCTATGGTCTGGTTGTCTATGGGTGTCACAACAATCACTACACCACGTCTATAATCGTACCCAACACGCGCACCGCCTCTCGCCTGGCGTGACGTCTGTCACGACTGTCAACATAAAGTGATACTTGAGTAAATTAAATAGGCATAAAATACTACGTCTTTTGGCTAGTCCATTTATAGAGGTCGGTGTTCTTACCTGTTTATTATTAATACCATTCCCATCTCTTATCTTTATATCCATGTTGCTTTTAGGAGAATGTATACAGGATGATTCTTAAAAGACGGATTAATGACTTTCTGGAGAACAAGACCACAATAGCTATCGTTAAATATACTTAGTATATTCCGCATTTTTATAGCTTTAAAGTAATGTAATTTTTTACCGACTTCAACATTTTTTTACAGAAATTTAAATAACTTTCAATATACGAAAAAAACGCGTAACATACTTAAGGCTTAAACGATAGCTATTGAAGTCCACTACATCCAGAAATAAGTTGATCTACGTATAAAGGATCACCCTGTATAACAATTTTATTTTTGTTCCAGATCACGTGGGTAGACAGTAACGCTGGAGTAATAACACAGGGTGTTACAAATACTATCGAACCGCTATCAGACGGACATAGATTTACAGCAAGGTTGGTGCCTTTTATTTAAAAAAGTGACAAAAACAGACAGATTTAAAACGCTTTTGAAACGGGTTAAAGTAGTGTTTTGTTTTATTTCTAACTATAGTTTAAACAAAATGTTTTGAACATTTGTAGTTTACCAAAAGCGGTTTTATGTAAATTTAAAAAATAAAAAGCTAAAGAAAAATGACGACTATATAATAAAATGTATACTTAATATTATCAAAGAGTGAAACTTTGTATTTTTGTGTTTTTGTATGTATTGAAATAACTCAAAAACTACTTGGCCGATTTCAAAAATTCTTTCACCATTAGAAAGCTACATTATCTCCGAGTAACATAGGCTATTATTTAATTCAACTCGGTCGAAGTCGCGCACAACAGCTAGTTATTAATAAATAATGAGTTAATAGAAAAATAGTTAAAAATTGAATTAGTATAACCATTGAAGTTTAACATAACCCCCCTTTTTCGATTGGTGATTTGTACCAAGATTGGATTCAAATTACCATATAATTAAAAAAAAAACACTATCATTAATAAAAGCTCCAACACGATTTGATTTTTTTTTTAATAACGCAGGTCTATATTGAAATTAACACCGAAGCAAGAGCATCATAACCAAACGTTCTCGTGTCAGGCTCAGAACACCGCGGACAGGGCGTACCGGGCCGCCAGCATACAAATAGAGGTGAGTTTCAAAGAGTTCGTACACCAAAGAGGTTACTATATTTTTTATTAAAAAAAAATACAAAGGTTGCTTTCATAATGATTTCGGTTTTCAGTTTCATGTTTTTTATAATTATTCGGATATGTGATACTATTTGTTGTCGTATTTTTAAGAGAAAGAGAGAAAGAAAAAAGGGATAGCTATATTTTTGTGTGTTTCTGAAGTGGAAACTGAACTGCGTGTTTATCCCAAAAGTATTGTACATTCGCCACGAAGCGATTTCAAAGCAAACGTCGAAAATTTATGAAACTAACAAAGACGTACGATATTTCACTCGTGACAATCACATGACTTATCTAATGTCATTGTCAGTTTAATTTTTGTCGATTCCACAACGATATTACCAATCGAAAAGTACTTTGCGTAGCCCCCTGGTTATAGAAAAAAACTCGTAATATTGTAGCTAGAGGGCCTATCACGAAAGAATTATATTTGTACAGCGCCCCTACCGGGCGCAACGTACAACAATATGTCTAATACATTTTTCCCATTACAAAAACTTTGCTGTAAATTTAAAAATTTTAAATAGGAAAGATTTGTATTTTTCTATGTAATGAAAAAACTCAAAAACTACTAAGCCGATTTCAAAAATTCTTTCACTGTTAGAAAGCTACATTATCCCTGAGTAACATAGGCTATATTTCCTCGCAGACGAAGTCGCAAACAACAGCTAATACTATACATAACCTCCTTAAGTTTCCTTTAGGTAACTTACTGACAAAGAAGTTCTAACTTTAATTCACTTCATCACAATTTATTACGTTAATGATGAATGATTTTATTAGTAACATTGTCAAACTTTGTCTCTATGGGCTTAGACATCTTGGACACTTTTATCTATTTAGAAATGTTATTTTCCTTGCGTTTAAGTGTCATCGAATAAGACAGTCTTAAAAGAAATATAACGCTTAGAACTTAGAATCTATCACGAAAATTAGCGAGATAGTTATCGTAAAGCAAATCTATTATATGTTTTCAGCCTTTCGTTATAGGCTGTCTTAAACCTGTGTTATCGATTAGTGAGTCATTTTCAAACTAATCCATATTAATATTATAAAGAGACCTATGTATTTTTGTTTGCATTGAAATAACTCAAGAACTACTGGGCCGATTTCCAAAATTCTTTCACCATTAGAAAGGTACATTATCCCCGAGTAACATAGTCTATATTATTTAATTCCACGCGGACGAAGTCGCGCACAACAGCTAGTATTATGATATAGTTTTTGACAAAACATTCAAAAATATTGCTAATATCTAAAGTGACTCGAATGCACCAACAAGTAACAAAGCTCAAATATATTAAATTTATTAAGCTAGTCTGCAGATGAATTAAAATAATAGATCTAATGGGTTACCCAAAGTACACTCGCTACGAAGCCATTCTATAGGGAACGTCAAAAATGTATGAAACTGAAAATGACATACGATAAGTCATGTGCTTCTCACGTGTGATATATCGAACGTCATTATTAGTTCCAAACATTTGTGATATTCGTTATCGAATCGCTTTGCAGCGTATTTGGGTAGCCCGCTTGGCAATCATTAGAATTTAAAATGAATTAATATTGTAAGTTCAAAATCAGAATGTGACATTCCCACATTGTAAGCGAGCGGAGTCCTCGTTACTGTCACGGGTTCCCAGACGGTATTAGCGTCGTTAGAGGTCTGTATATCAGGCAAATTGTTCTATTTTACGTCTCGTCGCCTGGCAAAGGTCTTTGTTGGGGGAGCATGAATCGTTAAGCCTTGTCATACTTCGGGGTCTGCCCTTCCTCTCTGATTAAATTTGTTGCCATTTCCAAGTCGACGTTCGCTAATTTGAATTAACAATTTAGATGTCTTTCTACGTAACGTCTTTTAACATTTTACTGATTTTATGCAAAGTTAAGATCAAAGCATTGTAGATTGAAATATTATGAAACAGATAAGTAAAATTACAGTAAAGAGCAAAGTAACCATGTTTGGTTACGTATGGAGCTGGTCTTCAAGTAGGAGAGAATAGAGAAAGTATGTGTGTTAGAGAGAGATAACAAACAGTGGTGTAATCGATCAAATATCATCACATCTAACTTGTGTGAGTAGTGTAGTTCAACTCATGTTGATATGATGGTCTCCAGTTTTCCGCAACTCCACGACTAGGGCGTATTTTACGTTACTTCACACCTATCATTGATTTGTTCTATACATCTGAGTTTGCTTTCTATTGAGCCGAGAGAGTCGTAAGAAATTTTGATACTTGTTGGATTCAAATTAGGCTAAAAGTGCTTAAGTATAACTCCAAAACCATTTGAATCATCGTTCATAACTTTCCTAACATAGTGGCGTTCCTGTTTATTTATTCCTCTCGCATCTTCCCCTCAGTTGGACCCTTTGCCTAAAGGTGTCGGTTTGAAGCTTACAAATTCAACGCGTACAAAAAGTGCGGGCACCCCGAATGTGTCTGTTACATTATTTATGTTGTTCGTAAAGAAGTCGAAACCGAGTTGGTTTTAACAATGAAGTAAAGCCAAGTTTCATCTGCTACAGTCTTTGTGATGAATTACAATTGTGCGGTTCGTTATTACTTTTGGAACATAGACATTTTAAGAGATAAATTAAGAAGCAAGAGGTTAAATATGGACATACATTAAAAAAGGAAGAATTGTAGATGACTAGCTATTGCTCCCGAATTCGTATGAGCGTTAATAAAAGATAGGTATACTATAGTCAATATATCGTCAATATATATTGACAATATATTGACGATAGAAACGGAATATATGATCGATATTGCAGTAATGTTTGTGTCAAGTTTAATATCGAAATCGTACTATCCTACTAAATAAATTCCGAAAAGAATACTCACATTTCTACGGTTGTTTATTAAGTTCTCCTTGATATCAACACTGTCCACAGACCACTCTTATAGAGAGGTTATAAAATAAGCCTCGTAAAGGTTATTCAAGATTTTGATGAAAACACAAGCACCGATTTACGCTCATAAAATATTACGACAACCATCTAAAGGAGTGGGTATAAAATATTCCGATATCAATGGATACGGTACACTTTAAGCAAAATTATTGTCGTTCAAAGAATCTGCTAAAAGGGAATTACTATTCCGGTCACGGGCAAGAATGCCTTTTGGAAGGCCTTCTTTATTATTTTTGCCCTAAGTTTTTTTTTGTTTAACAGTATCTTTTATGGATACATGTTCTAATGCTCTTAGAAACATGATATATTTTAAATTATTTATTAAAGTAAGAAAGAGGAGGACCAAAGATAGCATAGATGGATTGTGTGAAGGAAGACATGTGCAAGGGAGATAACAGATATGGCGGCTGATAGAGAAGTAAGGATGAATACAAACTATGAGATTAAGATGACTATGTTGATAATTGCATTGCCACAGAAGAGGACATTTATGTTCTTTTAAAAGAAAAGGGGGCAAATGAGATTATATATTTATTTTAGCTTCTCCTGCCCCACGGGTTGTCTGGAAGAGATCGCTTCTAGCGATAAGGCCCCCTTGCAATGCTACCTTATGTTACCTTACTGTTAATGTTAACCTTACCAATGTATTTGCATTAAGTACTAAATAAATAAATAAATAAAAATGAGCATCGGGAACACCAAGGTGATCGACGCCCATGGACATCAATACCAGAGGAACCACAGATGCTTTGCCGGGTGATACACTATCTTCTTGAAGGACCCTAATGCATATCTAAATCAATTAAATTTTCTAGACAATGTACAAAAATGTCCACATTATGTTATTTTTAAACATAGTATTCGTGGAAAAGCTTTTTACGTACAATATGTTACTGAACTAAAGCAGTTTTTCAAGTCATTAATTGAACATAGCGACGGTAGTTATGAAGGTCTGGTTTGTTTATCATGCCGTTCATGCCCTTTTCCGTTAGCTATAAAACAAGAACCCTTTTTACAAAGCCAATTACTTTTTATGATGGCCGATACTGCTTCGGTATTGAGATTGCCATTTATTCTTGTAACTGGCATGTCACTATTCTGGCTTAATGTGATTCATAAGGACTTTTAACTATAATGAATTATACGATGATAGAAAACATCGTGATGACTTCATAACAGCGAAGAAATTCAAATATATGTAAAGCCAACCCTCACTGAGCTGGCATTGTCTATGGCTTAGTTCCTCCTAACATAGGGTAGGCTTCAATCCTCTCGGTGGAAACTTATAGTGATCTGATGATGATGATGATGAATTATATTTAAGTTATTGAAATGAAAATATGTTTTTGTAACTGTTTTACTAATGGACAACTACTCCTCTCTCTCTCCCTGCATCGTCTCCTCATTCCTGAGGGTCGCGACCAATGGACAACTACCAATGGTTGTTAAATATATAGTTTGCTTACTGATAGGACTATAGAATCATCTTCTGTCATAATTAAAAAAGAAATAATCAAATTGAAGACTTTATTAATCTTTTAATATCTAATTGATTGAACCATTTCTTTTTTATGTCTTCTTTGCACGAAACATGAAAGATATATATAGCATTTTCATGGACCAAAGTTAAATAATAAAATGAATACGTGAATTTTATTGACACATATAAATAAAAGTATGAAGTATTTTGATAAATAAAATTCATATATGGAGCCTTTGACTTTTAAAAGACAGGACTAGTTAAGCAAGTGCTTTATCCTCTGTCAAATATAAAGAACAATCAGCTTTAAACTTGCCTGTGTGCCGGTAAGCGTTCTTAGACGTTTCAATTTTACGTGTCAACATGATGCACATGTGATTACCATCTTTGCCTCATTCTCCGTGAAATGTGGCAGAATTTATTGGCTCTTTGCCTAGTCCGTTTCTGCATAGTCAAGGTATCGAGCTGTTAGGGTGTATTCCGAAAATTTTGATAACGAATTTTTTTTTACAACGCCGCATTGCGTGCATAAATTTTAATTTGCTCAACGTTCACGACAGAACATTCATTCTGGCCATTCATTTTCAAGTAAAACAAAGCTATAAAGCCAATAGATTAGTCCGCAGTGCGAGCTATTAAAAATTCAGTTCAAAAAAACTGTCTCTCATTTATTATTCGGCGAGTTTATGGCTTAGCTGGTTTCGTTGCTATGGCTTTATTTATGCGTTTTTTTTTAAAGTCCGATGCAATGAATTTTGTTTATTGCCTCCCGGGTGTAATGGTTAATTTCTAAAGGTCTATAACCCCATTTATTGTCATCTTTGTTGAAAATTATAACAACGGTTGGTGGAGAAATGTTTGGTGATTATGTACCTTGAAATGAATTAAGTGAATTGAGTATACGGGTGGTCGCTTTTATATTGTTATATACGACCGAACTAATAACTATAAGACAGTCTCAGTAGCTGCGGTACTAAGAGAATGATATAGAAATGGCTATAGCATATACGGTTGAGGAACAAAATGTCTTAGACTACGTCATAGGTATGTTGTGTGTGCATCACTTTACGATTTTAAACCAATAATATCCTGTCATAAGCCTTTCCCTGGGACATATGAAAAATTAGTTCACCGAAAATACGCTTGGAGCGCCACAATACTATATGATACGTCACATTT
>QDHC01006368.1:425045-440304 GCA_013186455.1 Papilio dardanus tibullus
GAATGTGCGGCATTCGCGATACCTAGAATTGATAATATATACTGGAGCTTTGAAGATAAAGATATTGATGCTGTTCATGATCAGGTATGAAAAGATTAATAAATAATACATTATATGTATTGATATTGCTTATTAACAGTGGTTAACATCATTGCACGAATTGTCGGGCTCGCCCGGTGAAATACCACGACCACACAGACGACAGGCGTCAATTGGAAGCTATTCCGTTTTTTGTGTCATGCATGTGGTGCGGGAGGCCTAATTTAGTCCACTTTTTCTGTGAAGGGGAAGTGGATTGGCAGGGGAGGGGACGCATAGGAATAGGTTTTATCCTCTTGCTGTGATATGTGACTTTTTGATCATATTCTTTGAAGATAATATTACAATATTCGTCATACAGATGTAACGTTTCAGATTTAATTTTTAGAAACCAGTAATTATTTTGTAAACCCTACGATAATAATGCAGGCAATAAAAACGGTAACATAGAAGTCGTTATAAATATTCAATCTAAGGTTGAACTAATACAAATTAAGATAATTCAAAATTTCTTTACAAGTCAGTTTCGTGTTTCCAGTAGTCATTAAATATTCAACTCATGTACTAAGGGGAAACGATATCATATTAATTGAACGAATTCTCAATTCAGGACTACGCGTTCTTAGAAGATTTGCAGCCGGGAGGCGTTGTTAATTCAACATTGATCATCAGAGAAAGTCAATCAAGGCACTTTGGAACTTATAAATGTAACGTCTCCAATGAATACGGAAGCGACATTTTGGAAATCACCCTCAAACCTAACAGTAAGTACTTCGATTGCCCTCTCTCTCTTTCTAGCATTTATCACAGTTTGTGTATTTGATTTTAAATCAAGTTTATGTTCATCATTATCTCTCTTTCCCACTCACGTAAATAAATATTTTCCTCCAGATATTTCATCATTTCATTTATGTCAATGTTATGAATTTAAAATATCATAACAAGTGTCTCAAATATCGAAAAATGTCTGAATTAAGACACTATCGTTTGTTTCTATTTTTATTAAAAACAAGAGAACGGACTCCGATTTTTCTTACTACTGTAATCCACTATCAAAACTCAAAAATATTAGAAAAAACATAAACCTAAAAAACATTTTATAGAATATCAATTCTGATAAATATTCGACCTTCCTAGTAGGAAAGTATCTACCATAAATAGTAAAAATGCCTCTAGAGAGATTCATAAAAAATATCAACGGATACGAGCTTTATCCGTAAGTCGTCGTCGAACACCATAATGACCATAACGACCACACACATCGTCATAAAAATATCCCCGTTGTTCCTGAATACTTCCTTGTCAAAGAAGGGCATCTCTTCCTGCTTCTATTTAAGATATGAAACTTATGTGCTTGTCCTCTACCATGAAATTTTAGGTGTGTGACAAAAATGATTTCTTATAAAATTGAACTTAATTTTAACAAACAATAAATGACTTTAAGTAATTAAGTACTAAAGACTCCGAATGCAGCAAAAAGATTTTCTCTAATTCAATTTCACTTTTAACCTTTAAAACCTTCCTAGTATTAGTCTATACTAATATTATAAAGAGAGAAACTTTGTGTTTTTGTTTGTATTGAAATAACTCAAGAACTACTGGGCCGATTTCAAAAAATCTTTCACCATTAGAAAGCTACATTATCCCCGAGTAACATAGGCTTTATTATTTAATTCCACGCGGTCAAGTCGCGCACAACAGCTAGTCTATTATAAACTGTAAATATTTTTCCTCAAAATGAGCAGAAATAAGATCATCTTATATTATACCATTTCTCAAATACGTCACTATCTAACACAACCTTCTCATTTCCTTTTACGATTTCGATAAACAAAATATTTCTAACAACGTTTTTTCCATTCGCAGAAACCTTTCCCTTGCTATTGATTTTATTCGGAGGCACATCTGGTACAATAATGGTTGCTGCTCTAATAATGTTAGTGATATTGTGTCAAAGAAAACAAAGGAAGAATAAACAAGCTCAGATGACGGAGAAGCCGGATGTTACTGTGACAGCGGAGGAATTGTTCAAGGAAAATGATAGGAATTCAAATATAAGCGACTTAAAGTTAGAGTTGCGTCAGGCTAATGGTACTTGTGAAGTTGTAAGTATTACTAAATACATTGTTTATTTTAAATTTATCAAGGTTAAAGATAAGAGTATGAAGAATCTCAATAATTTTCAAATATTTGTACAGTATCTACCCTACTAAAGTTTGTAGAACATGCAATTGGTGTATCATAATAAATCACATAATATACTACTATGATAAATTGAAATCATCGAAACTAAGCCAAATGCTTTACTAAAATCGTCATCAATTTCTCAGGATTATTCCAACACGGGTTCGGACAGTACCTTGTGTTCCAATGCTAAATTAGGGAGCGGTATTCCATTAGCCGGTACAGTTGCCATGTCAGCTGTGAATCAGACATATCAAGGGTACAGGTATAGCAACGATTATTCAGATCCCGCCTATTCTGAGTGTTACAAGGTGTGTATACTATCTCATAGCACGCAAAAGCTTTGTTCGCATTACGATAGTATTTTAGTCGAGTAGTAAGCAAGCAAGTCCGAATAAAGAATTTACTAATCTTCTCTACTAAAATGTTGCTGTTCGGACACGTTTAGTTATTGCTACTCGACTAATATACTATCCTGGTGTGTTCAAGGCTATTTTAATCTTACTTTTGTTTTAGCTTTAATGTTTGTTGGATGTTTTACTTTTTCATTATTTTTTTAGGTTAAGTTACTTTTACCTTAATTGCATTTAATGTGTCAGGGTCAGCTGGGATAGTTTTGGTCTTCATTACACCAGCTGAACTAGCTATATTTTATCATATTCTTTCCCTTTATTGTAATTTATAAGTTGTTTTTATGATATTTTTGTCTTGTCAACCTATTTAACGTTAAATTCATCAACGTTTTCATGTCTATTTTTAGTTTTTATTATAGTATTTCTACGTACAAAATTGTAGACGTGACAGCAAACTTTTAACGGGATGTTCTGCATTTTGGATTTCTCATTGAATTTAATTTGATTTATTTTGATTGGATTGCGTGTTTAGTGTATAACAGTTTCATTTTTATTTATAATATTTTTTTTATTTCCAACATACTACTGTTCACGAAACTAGGGTCCATTCAAAATTGACTAATTCCAATTTCAGTTACTGCCTTCTTAGATTTCTTTAAAGAAACTTAACTCTAGCAAAACTAATTTTATTACATCATCGTAGGGCAATGGATTCAACAATGGATATCAAACCTACGTGCATTATGGACACGATTATACGCCAGGATCGTTACGGGTACAGTCGCCGACACTCAGCGGTGAAAAATTAACTCCTAACAGGTGAGATCATCCTTATCCTTATGCTTACATAGTATAAAACAATAACGCTTTTTTATGTTTGTCCCTATATATGCTTGAATCTTTAAAACTACGCAACGGATTTTGATGCGGTTTTTTTAATAGATAGAGTGATTCATAAGGAAGGTTTTCATGTATAATACATTCACAATATAGTAGAGTAACACTGATAATTTAGAGGTTTTTAATATGATGTCGTAAATTAACACATTTTTAGCGCTTACATTGCAAACGCTGCAGTGTTTAGTATCAGCATTATACCGATTTGCACCCGTGCGAAGCCGGGGCGGGTATTTATATATATCGCTAGTATTTTATATTACAGAAACAAGAAATATTCTTATTCTAATTTTGGGTTATATTTGGTTTGTTTGTTGATTAAAAGTTATTCATAAATAATTAATTATTTTGTATCACATAAACAAAACGATGACGTCATTCAGAGCGTATAGCGTTAACCTGAATTCAACGCGAATTCAGGTTAAAACGGTAATGAATAGCGCCTCCATGGTCGGACAATTTAATATCAACTTTGTTAAATAGATTAAAATTTACAAAAAATAAAATCAAAAACAACTTTTGGTATATTTTAACACGATTAACAAGCGGGTAATTTTTCGTGTAACTTTTTTTGTGTACGTCAAATCCATAGACTCATAACTATATCTCTAGGTACAGTAGGTATCCATTTGAGCGAAATGTCCTTAGATATTTTAATAGTACAAACAGACAAGTTATTTAGTTCTTGGTTGAATTTTACTCCTCCCTCAAAGGCCGGCAACACATCTGTGGTTCCTCTGGCGTTGCAGATGTCCGTGGGCGTCGGACCAATTGATTTAGTTGATCCGCTGCTCGTTTGCCCCCTTCTCCTATAAAAAACATATATCAGTTAATTTAATCTATGTTCTATTTCGCACATAGGTCTATAAACGGCAGTCTACCGAGAAGCGTTGAGACGTCATCGACTATACAATTCAATGCGACCAATGGCTCGCAAAATAATTCATTGCAACGTTCCACCAAGCGACAGGACAGTAGTAATGCATTAAATAATTTAGGCGTGCCGACGGGCGAAGGTAAGTTATACTCGTAGATCTTAACATTGAATTTTAATAACAGGATCAGTCAAGCGATGCAATCCATACTGTTAAAATAAATGTTTACTAGTAAAAAATCAGAGTATCAGTGGCAATCTCTCCTAAACAAGAATAAAACAATAAACAATCGAATCTGGCTTAATTTTCAGAAAGCAATAACGTTAACGGGATTTAACAATAAATTAAAGTTAGGAAATAAAAACAAACTTGTTCTAAACTTCCTTGTTTGTGGCGTTTATTTGTATTCATGAGTAAATATGTCGTAGACGTTAATATCAGCTGATATCAAATGTGTGATTGTCATCATCATCTCATCCAGTATAGTGGGTAAATTAGTTCACCGACGTCTCCTTGTCTAGTCCATTTCTCATAGTCAAAGAACCTTACGCATTATAAATATTCCAAGGCGTATAAAATAGGGAACTAGATTTAGAGATGTCGGCACCGACTAAATTTATGACCAAAGGAAAGGACAGTTGTAAAAATGGCGTGTTCTTTTCGATTGTTTGTGAAAAACTTATGGTTGAAAGTCGAAAATGTATTTAATAGTGTCCATAAGTAAAGTTTCTTAAAATCATTACCAAGCTTAATTAAACTATTTTATACATATAGTAGTTTTCTTCATAAAAGCCATTAAAATTATTGTGCCATTTGTTTCCAATAAGTTTTGGGTCTTCCAACAACTGATTCTAATAAATGAAGATCCAAAAAGTCAATTTTATAATTTTCACCACATATTTCAATAAGCTGTTCACACAAATTGGTCCACTAGTATCCACTACCACTAAAACCAAAACACCGTGTTCTCTTTTTGTTTTTTTCATTGTGCAAATTTTCCTATAACTAATTACTTTCTCCATAGGTAATAGAGTGCCCAACGGTGGCATCATACACGGCGTTGACGTAAGATACGCTGCTACGTACGGCAATCCACATTTACGAACAACCACTAGTCTTGGCTTCCCAACTGTCAATACTGCTAAACCAGCGTCTACCCCTGCACCTCCTCCATATTCCTCTGTCAGGAATTCTATTATATTACCATCAGGTAAGAATTAGGAACAATGATATCAGTAAAATAATTGAAATTAGAATCGACACTATAACAAGTTACATATTTGAATCCAAGAATTAAGTACTCGTATATGTATAGTCTACGGAGCAAAATGTTTTGATTTTAACAGTTAACTTGTACTAGATGAAGTGAGTGACTTTGGATGAGGAGTTTCTGACATTCTGGACAAGGCTTTAAACATACTAAGAAAATAGATCGTTTGAAAAGACATCTTTCTCAAGGGTCAGCAACACATCTGCAATTCCTCTAGTGTTATGTCTATGGGCATCTTTATTCCCGTCGCTGTTTTGTCTCCTTATTTCATTAAAATGAATTGATACATGATCTTTATAGCTCTGTGTTCCTTTAGGTAACTCATCACATTCAATAACATCACCAACGAGCATCACGTCGCCACAATGTGCAACAAGTCCGATAACAAATTCAACGATGTCAACGGAGAGCGCACAGCCAGTGGTCAGTTTTAAACAACACACAATATGTCCGTCCCGCACGTATTCACTGAGAATCTGGTGTTGCACGCTAACAAATTGAACTACACTTTAATTTAGAAAAATAGAAATCTTTTCTAAACTATTTTACTCGTTTTCCAGCTCTGAAGTTACTAGTGTTAGTTTCTCTATTGATACAAGAATCGAAAACTATTAAAGATTCTTTCCTAAACTTAAAACGTTAGTTGTAATAAAATCGTATGGAGGAATTTCAATGTACCTATGTTTCTATCAATAAAAATATTAACCTAAATTAAAATCTAATTTTATAACACCTATAAAAGTAGAAATCATGTTTCAATACCGATTCACAACGCGTTAAGTACGGTGAAAAGCTTTTAATGTGAAATCGATAAACATTGTAAAAGGGTTGTTAAGTGAAAGGTGTAAACAACATCAGATTTAAAAGGGTGAATCACGGAATGTTTTTCAAAAATACTTTATAACATCGAAATTAACTAATAAAACATTATTAATATTGTGAATTATACAATATAAAACAACGTATTAAGCAGTTAATAAACACACAAATTATAAAGAAGTCAATTTAATCGAAAAACTCGTAGAACGAATTACTAGAATGTACAAGTATGATTACAGTGACAATTTCTGATTGTGGATTGACTAGTGACACTTACAGACGTATTGTCGTCCTTTTCATTCTCATTATAACAGAGGCAGTCGAAACAGTACTGCAACATTGACTGATTACTTCATATTAATCCACCGTGGCACTAATCTCGAATGTTCTCAGGTTGGAGCATCGACGACGCCGCAATCACCGAGCGCGCATTACATACTGGCACCTACGACTAGGGCTTTAAGTAATGCAACTGTTACTAAAAAAGGTAAGACATCTTAATGCGTTGTTAAAATTGATGTTAAATGTCTTAAAATGAGAGGTTGTTTAAGTGGTAATGAAAGAAAAATGTTGATCAGAATTAGGAGAAAAGAAAGAATAGTTTATTAAAGTATGAAAAGACGAGAGATATCTAAGGCATATTAATTAAGCTTTTCTTCTCTCTAAGAAAAATGAAACTAAAGTCCAGAATTTTTCTGATTTACTTCCAGAATCAGAGATAAAGGTTAAGATTGGTTCACAGATAAACGATCTTTTTATGTTTTATTTATTAACAGCTAATACTTCTGGCCTCTTAACGAATTTGATTGGTTTCAAAGTAATACCATAATGATGTTGAAATTGGCACGTGACTTATTTTCTGTTACATTTTTGAACTCTGTTATGGAATCTCTTTAGTGTAGCACAGCGAATGTACTTTCACTAAGGGATCAAGGGGGCTACCCAAAGTATCTCCTGATTGGCGATATCGCTGATGGAATCCGCGAAAATGTATGAAACTGATAATGACATTCGATAAGTCATGTGCTTGTCACGTGTGAGATATCGAACGTCATTGTCTGACCATATATTTTTGATGTTCGTCATCGATTCGCTTTATAGCGCATGTACTTTCGGTAGCCCCCTGGTGTTGCCAGGATGGTGTAAAATATGAAATTATTTTTAAAATTGTTTTATGTTGTTTCAGGAAATGGTCATCAACAACCTTTAGCTACACATGTGTGAATTAAAAACTATAAAAGACATTCGAGGTTATGTTATAGTGTAAAAGAATAAGTGTTTTTATAGGATTTCAATTTTTAAAAAATATTTTTAAATTTTCTACTATTGTCAATGTGCTTTTATTTTATCGTTAATTCGTGTGTATTTTCTGTACGCTTTATTTCTATTTAATTTGCTTTGACTGCTCTTATGAATATTTATGTCAATTCTTATTGTAATGAAGCATTTAACATAGCTTCGAGTCTGACAAGTTTATCTGACCTGGAGGGCATAAATGAAACTATATAGTACCCCGCTGTCAATATCTAAAAGTGTCACTAGATCCTTGTCGGTTCGTAGTCTGTTCACATCTAAATAGGTTTCATATATCCTCACCGGGCCAGTTAAAGTTATCCGACTATCATTTTAATTACTGGGGGATTACCCAAAGTACGTGCGCTACGTCAAAAATGTAAGATATGTCACACGTGACAAGCATGTGACTTATTGAATGTCATTATCAGTTTGATACATTTTTGTCGATTCCATCAGCGATATCGCCAATCGAAAGATACTATGGTTAACCCTCCAGATGTACATTGTCAATTTCTTTAGAGTTTGTGACTGTTGGCCTTTTAGGAATTAAGTCTACTGAAATGTCGTTTAACACTGTTATAATTGGGAAGTTGTCAATTTCACAAACTGACTGAGACTTGTTACTATTGTAATATTGTAATCATCCTGTATATAAATGTATAACTTACTTAGCTTTACTAATATAGTTTTAAAGCATCTATGAGTGTTATTCTATCAAATAGAATATTTTTTCTTAATCCCTGCCTACCAAGGATACTCAAATGTCCTATTTTAGTATCCAAGGAAGTCTCGTTTCCCGGCAGGGACGTGCCACGTCTGGGCTCTCGCCGTCAATATATACTATAGATTAAAAAAAAACAGATGAGACATGACATATGTCATACTTACAGCGAATGAGACTCATTTATACGAAATATACGTAACGTGACAAGGACGGTGACATAGATCTTTCGTCCCTTTTTCCGTATACGATATGTTTGTTTGAGTCCAGAAATAACCCAAGAAAATGTGACATATCATATCCTGTGGCGCTCCAAGTGTATTTTCGGTCAACTAATTTTTCATACGTCCCAGGCAAAGGCATAAGACATAATAGTATTGGTTTAAACCGTAGAATGAGCACAAGTAACATACCTATGACGTAGTCTAAGGCATTTCTTGTTCCTCAACCGTACACACTATAGCCATTTATATATGTTTCTCTTACTACGGTCAAGACAAAATATGTTTGACAGAGCTTCCCCCGTAGCTCGGGCACGTTCGTATATTTTGTATTGACACACTGATGGCACGTCTCAGTCGAGACACAATGTAGTCATCCTTGTGAACATGGTTACTCAAATATGCGATTTTTAGTCTCCAGAATACTAATACAATCTTGTAGAGGTTTCAACACGGGTATTCGTAGATACACGCAACTTCGAGAATAAAATCGGACATTTGCTTAACTTGCAAGGTCTCGACTGTAGTGAAACTTGTATATTGTTGTCTCTATTTGTGAAAGGGATGACACTATGTATGTCACTTCAGTGGAATTCTAGGGTTATGTTTTGTTTTAGTCAATACAATATTATTGCTATAAAACTAACAATTATCTTGATTTCAATATTATATTACTATTAAGTGTGAGTTTTTTATAGAATTGAATGAATTAATACTTGAAACACACTGATAACAATCTTCATAATTTCGTTCCTTTTTTATCACGTTGGTAAAAGTCCTAAAATATTCATCACTATGTTATTAAGAATATGACAAAATTATAGAAAACTACAGTTATACAGTTTCTCTCTTGATCACCAGATTTTTATTTGATATTTTTTTCTAGTAGTCGTTACTTATTTTTAAATTAATTTCATATAAATCGTCAACACTTGCTTTTAAGTTGAATAAAATACATAAATTTAAGCTTTAAGATTTATAAGTGCCATATCAAATATTATTTCTTTGTTCATTATTACTAAAAACTACCTAAAAATTCACAATTTCATTTCGATTTTAAAAAGTTTTAGAGTCAATGCTCAAAAATTATTTAAAATTTCGATCTAAGACTGACTAGTGTAACCTACATAAACTTTTTAATTCATTTGACACGAAAATAGAAACACCGGAATTATTTATATTGATTTCCAAGCAATTATACTTCGGGACACGAAATAGAGTATTACTATAGTACAATTAATTTCAAAATAATAAATGATAAATTAACACCATTTAAAATTAATTTTATTTTTAAGTTCTCAATGTTTGATTTTTTTTTCACTCCGGTTTTTTAACCGAATCTATTCGCGTTCTATCTAGACCGATCATGATATGATCATGATTATGATTATGATAAGCTCCATTTTGCCGCAATTCCACGACTAGCGCGTATTTTCCGTAACTTCAAACATATCATTGAATATCTTCGCCGATATGTGCAGACATCACGAGGTTTCCTTCACCGTGAGACCGTTAGTAAATATGTACTGCATGAAAATCTAAAATCGAAAAATTAAATTAACTTTTGTAATAGAAATAATAAAACCCTGACCGATTGTATAATTTTTACTCCTTTACATAAAAATAATAATAATACCGACCTATGTTAGGGATAGATTCCGTTTATTGGGTCTTCAAATTCATACGTATTTTTATTGAGACTGTTTTCATGTCCCAAAGTATACATTTCTAATTTAGCATTACCCATTTTACGTTACTTTTAATCGTGATAAAAATCAGTTATAACATGTTGACCTAAATCTGTTTATTTCTTCTCTGTATATACTTCTGGAACCGTTATCAAAACGACTAATTTTAATAATTAAGTAAATTGTGTTATTTTCCGCAATTAAAGATTATTTTTTATAAGTTGCGAAATCGATTCATATCATTTACTACCTACTTAGTGACTTCGTCCGCGTGGAATTAAAATATGATATCTTATATTACTTGGAGATAATGTATTGTAGCTTTCTAACGGTAATAGAATTGAAATCGGCCTAGTAGTTCTTGAGTTATTTCAATCAAAAATACAAAGTTTTCCTGTTCATAATATTAGTATAGATTATGTTTTTAAACTTATTTAGATATTGTCATTTTAGTTTTCAAATTGCTTTACGATAATTAGAAGTAAAACACTTTATAACTACACAGTTTACAAAGTGCGTTGTAAAAACAATTATAGGACATGAAAACGGTTGAATTTGTCGTTTTATAATAACATCGATTTATGGAACGTTAACTTAACCTTCAATGTATCGATTATTTGAATAACCTTAGAATATGGTGACTCGTAAAATTAATAACCTCGTAAAATGTCCCTTCTAGTTGAATGTAAGCAGATGGTTTTTCCACAACGGCTGCATAGATCTGAGGGCCTACCCAAAGCACATGCGCTACAAAGCGAATCGATAGGGAACATCAAAAATGTGTTGAACTGAGAATGAGGTTAGATATCTCACTCGTAACAAGCACTTGACTTATCGAATGTCACTGTCGGTTTCATATGTTTTTTGTCGATTCCATCAGCGATATCGCTAATCGAAAGATACTTTGAGAAACCACTCTGGATGAAATTTCGCACAGATGTTGAACATAGTTTGGAAGAACACAAATTAATTACTGTATTTTTAGTTCCGCGCGGACGAAGTCCCGGGCGACAGCTAGTAATGCTATAAATGCGAAAGTATGGATGGATATTTGTTTGAAGGTCACTCCAGAATGGCTGTAAGGATCTAGTTGTTTGATAAAGATTTAAAGCACTGTCTGGATGAACACATAGGCTAATTACGAAGTTTTTAATTCCGCGTTGGACCGCGACTTCTCAACAAACAACTATTAGAACATTATGTATTTAAATCACGTAATAATCATGACCAATCATGATCAATCATGACCAGTCACATCTAGGATACTTTTAATAACTATTGTGATTTTTTATAGCGATAACGGTTCTAGATTAATTAAGTGTATATTTTAATTTGTGAGTATTGTATAATGACTATTATTTTTAATTGTACAATAATTGTACAATACTACTATAATGTATAAAAAATCTTCATATCGTTAGAAATTAAATCGCTTAGAATCAAATCATCCGTCTCTCACAATGTAATTAAATTCGTCTTTCATGCGATTTTCGACCTTGTTTAGAAGCAAATAAAGACGAATTTCAAACACATAAAAGCTAGTTAATGCTCGCTATTGTTTTAAATCAGATTTTTAGGCATCTGTTTATACAATATGTGGTTTTCCTCCTGTAACTTTAGGCTCTTCGTACACAAGGCTACTCAAATCTGCGACATTAGTCCATAAGATTACTCAATATCATGTCGGCGACCTAGAGAGTAGCCCAAAGTACATACTACAAAGCGATTCGATAGCGAACATCCAAAATGTATGGAACTGATAGTGACGTTCAATATCTCAAACGTAACAAGCGCATGACTCATCAAAGGTCATTGTAATTTTCATATATTTTAGTCGATTCCATCAGCGATATCGCCAAATAAATGATACTTTGGATAGCCCCCAGTTGTAGGCAACTCTGTAAGTTTGTTTATTGTAATTGTAGATGTTACGCTAAACGTTAATAACAATAATATTATGAATAATTTTCAATCATTATTAATAATAATCACATTTGTTAAATGTTTAAATAATATTGGAAATTCCAACCTAACCTAACCTAAATTTTAAATGTCATAAACTTAACCTAACCTATAGAATTCTTTATTTGTTTATTACTTTAATCGGTAACAAGGTTGCAGTATTAATAATCAGAAAAAATGATTAATTAATCACTTTTAGCTCGTTTTTCCTAATCTATAGTAACATAAAGAGTAAAACTTTATATTTTGTATGTATTGAAAAACTCAAGAACTACTGTGCCGATTTCAAAAATTCTTT
The DNA here is from genome assembly GCA_013186455.1 of Papilio dardanus tibullus. Classification (NCBI taxonomy): domain Eukaryota; kingdom Metazoa; phylum Arthropoda; class Insecta; order Lepidoptera; family Papilionidae; genus Papilio; species Papilio dardanus. The sequence goes on from QDHC01006368.1 coordinate 437,669, forward strand.
CATCATTAGAAAGCTACTTTATCTCCGATTAACATGGGCTACTTTTAATTCCATACGGACTAAGATGTGAACAACAGTTATTCAATTAATAACTAATAGATAACACACACTAAAGTCTCTTTTGCGTAGCCTTCTGTAGAGAGAAGCATAGCGCGAAAAACATATATAATTATTTTTCTGTGATACGTAGAATAAAATGTTTTTATGTAAATAGTAACTGCTACTTTTATAATATGAGTGAAACTGTTAAAATTATATGTATTAGATAAATAATTGTAAAGCTTTGAAAGTTTGTGAAAGTAAATTTTAGTTAATAGATAATTTACTGGAGTGAGAATTACTTATTTGTTGTAATATAACAACACTATCATTAGTTTAAATTGTACAAAATAACTTTTTTTTTTAAATAAAAATAAAATTTTGGCCTACGTAATCAGAATAACGGATTTTTATTTTCAAACCCAAATACAAAAGTACATCAGTGATATCGCCAATCGAATGATACTTGGATAACCCCCACTTTTAATAGTGGTAGAGCCCGCTTTAACATCTACGCACGAATTGGCCGATGAAATACCACAACCACACAGAAGACAGGCGTGAAATGAAAGTAATTCCGTGTTTTGGCCGATGAGTGTGGTGCCGGAGACCTATTTTAGTCCACTTTTCTTACCTACCTATCCTTTTCTTATAAGGAAGTGATGGGAAGGGGAAGTGGATTAGCGGGGGAAGGGACGCATAGGAACAGGTATTATCCTCTTGCTGTGCGTCTCCTCCGAAGATCAAGGATAGGCAACGCATGTGCAATTGCAGATCTCTATGGGCAGCGATCGCTTCTCTATTTCAGCGAATCCAGGTGGCCGCTTACTCGTTTGCCACTTTATAATACAAAAACCAGCGTAAAAATATAATATTCATTTCACTGTTTACGCTGAGTCACACAAGGAAGTGACCTTGCGCTATTATTATGGATTAATTTCCTATTTAATTCACTCGATGCGTTCACGTAATAATGAATAATGGTCACACGATTCCCCTTCACGTTATTATTATACTAGCTTTTGTTTGCGACTTCGTCCGTGCCTGAGTTACTCTAAAACCAACGATAGACATTATGAAGTTCAACTGGCGACAGTCCCGCGATCTATAAAATAATCAGTGAAAACAGAATACGACTTGAAAGACCTTGAATTTATTTAGGTATATTTAACGGCAATTATAACTTTAAACTTTGTTCATTTTTAGTAACATATTGTTCGTAAGAAACGGGATTCTTACCAAGATTTAGCTGATTGAGGTCCCGATATTTCGATACAGTTGCATGCGCCATGGTCAGGCTGAAAAAGCTAAATCAAGCGAGCTCAATTATCTAAATCGTGGTAAGAATCCCGTTTCTTACGAACAATAAATTATAACTTACTTTGACTCTTTGTTAGTTTTTCGTCAAATACATGTTTTAACTTTCTAGTATTCAATTCTGCTTTCAATTCCTGCAACGTTTGTTAGAGGTCAATTGCAAACGAAATGCTACTGGAATAAAAAATCACACACGCCTCTGTGGTGGAGCGCTGCAATTCCAAAACAACTAGGCCGACTGCGGCGGATTGAATCTCTAGCATTTAGTCAGTCACATACCAAATTGTGAAATCCGATTTACCAGCTCCGTCAATACTTTTGGTGAAAAAAAACATTTATTCTCAAACCAAAAATAGCTCAATAGAAAGACTTATTTCAGAAAAGTTTTTGTATAAATAAATTGGTATTACTCTCTTTAATCCAGCGAATTTATATTTGATGTCAGCATAAATGTAACCAAAAATACTTTTACAAAAATACTGATACAAGAATACGTTTCTTTAGATCTTCGGGCAGCGAAAACCCACGGTTACAATATTCACCATTAAGCTACATTTCTTCTAAACGCAAAATTTAATAACCATCGTGTATCTAAAAATAGCTTTTTTATCATTTTAGACCCCTTTTTTTATAAAAAAAAATATATTTTTTTATAACAAAAAGGGCAAACGAGCAGCGGGGACACCGAGGTGATAATCGACGACCATCAATACCATAGAAACCACAATGCGTTGCCGGCCTTTGAGGAGGTGATACGCTCGCTTCTTAAAAGACCTTAGTATTTGTAGTTCGACCCATGATGGGCTCCATTTTATTCAACTCCCCGACTAGCGCTTGTTTTGCGTGACTTCACACATATCTTTGAATTTCTGCGCCGATATGTGCAGGTTGCATCACGATGTTTTCTTTACCGTAAGAGGGTTGGGTAAATATGAAAGAACATAAGTAACGGTTTGGAAATATCGCCGAGGACAGTCCATTCCACGGTCCGGCTGTGCGAGGCATGAAATGTAAGAGATGTAAGGTATTGTGTAGACAAGGCTTTTAGTTTTCAAGGCAAGGGTTTTAGCGTCAGAGAACTCAGACAATGCAACCTCATAGAGGTACGTACAATGATTCGCATCTCTCAAAAATTGAAGGTGATTAGCAATTAAAATCGCTATGTTAAGCCTTCTAAAGCCTTATATCTTTAGTCTTCTTGTTTCTTTATATTTGTGAGAATTTCCTTCAAATTATAGTATACTAGCAGTTGCCCGCGACTTCGTCCGCGTGGTGTTTAA
>QDHC01006368.1:440369-468134 GCA_013186455.1 Papilio dardanus tibullus
AGCCTTCTAAAGCCTTATATCTTTAGTCTTCTTGTTTCTTTACATTTGTAAGAATTTCCTTCAAATTATAGTATATTTCTAAGCATACTGTGATAGTTCCATTTAAAGTATTTTGCATAATGTTGAGGTTTTTCGAGATTACCTCGCCTTTGTCGATGTTGTTTCTCTCTGAATACCTTTAAGGGACATGAATTTTATCCGACCTCTTGTGGTTCAGCCATTTTTGAGGTTTAAGATAAGAATTCTTTGTTGGCATTCTTAAAAAATATTTGTCAAATAAATACCTGATTTTTATTGTAAATAAAAGTAATTTTGAACAGATTTCATTGTAATTATTTAATATATTTAACGTGACAAAGACAGTGGCATAGATCTTTGGTCCCTTTCTCCGTTTGGGATTTTGTTTGTTTGGGTCTTGAAATAAGACTCAAATAAAAGTGACGTATCACATAGTATTTTGGTGCTCCAAGCGTAATTTCGGTGAACTAATTTTTCTTTCGTCCCAGACAAAGGCTTAAGACATGATATTATTATTTTATACCTAACATACCTATGACGTATTATAAGGCATTTTTGGTCCCTCGACCGTATACGTTATAGCCAGTTCTATATCTTTCTCTTTCTACGCTAAAAACCGAATGTACGTAAATTATTTGTACGAAAGGAGTTCATGCGTTGTATATAGTTATATATAAAAACTAGAAACAATGAAAAACTTCTTTATTACAACATAATAAAACATAAACCTGACTTTTGAAATATTACCAAACAAAATTGTGGTTTGTTTTCCCTTTTATATTGGCGTAAATTTTATGCGTACATACGTCTGGTAATAAAGACACTACGTGATGTTCTGACGAGTCTCCTGATAGCTTTTGGAGCACGGATGAAATGCTAAACAATGTTTAACATCTGTTTGCTCGCATTTGACTCTTCTAGGCTTTTATTGCTCTTACTGTGAAGTGACACTTGTTATACACATAGCTTGGCTAGCTAGCTATATGTTACTACATGATAATAATAATATATATGTTAAAGTAGGATAATATGATCATATAAGTAGTATCATAAATAGCTCACTCGCCCGGTGAGAAAACAAGACAGCAAAGTAAAGCCATGTGAAGCAAATGTGTGTTTCATCTGATGACTGTGGTGTCGAAGGACTAATATTAGTTCACTTTCCTCATTTTCTTCATCATTTCCTCAAAGAAAAGACGAAAAGGAATGGGGAAGACATATCTTTGTGAGTCTCCTCCTCCGTAGATTAAGTTAGTTAACTCATTTGCATTTGTAGATAGATGTCTAAGAGCAGCGGTCGTTTCGCATTTTCACCGACTCCAGGTGACTGCTTGATCGTTAGCCATATTTTAGTGAAAACGTGTCTTTTAATGTAATTGCGCGAACCTATCAAGTGTAGTCTACCTATCAGATAAAGTTAATATGATGATGTGTGTCTATTTTAATATTTTTAACTGACGTCCTTTGTTTATTTCGAAGTCTGATGAAACGACAAATAGTCTAACACTAGACAGGGCTCCCGTAAGGGCTACTGGTGCATGTGTGCAAAAAAGGATTTTTGTTGCCCCTTAAGCATTTTTAATTATCTTTTTTGATGGTAATTATGAATTTCAAATATAGCAAAGAACTGAACTTTTGTTTTATTTTTTATTGTGTTTTTTTTTTCAATTTTTTTTTGGTCCCTTGTCTTTGACGCACCTTAAAGATGGCACCCGTGTGCATTGTACCCTTTGCATATATGTCAGCGGGGTTCCTGACACTAGAACAATGTAAACTTGAATATTTTTAAATGCAAAACTCATATTTTTCTTTATAAATAACAAAGTGAAATCTGAAAGCGGGTGAAATTAATTTTTTAATGAAAAACTTGGAATATCAGAATTCTTTAGATTGTTGGACATTTTCTGTAAAAGCATTTAATTAAAACGTGCTTGTTGCTGACGCCGAACTAGTTCTATATTAAACTTTTTTTTTACATTATTTACGTTTTTGAATAGCCAGTACAATTGCCGGTATGCTAGCCAGATGGTTATTTCTTTGTATGGACGGTTCCCTTGGACTTTGGTTTTAGCGCAAACGGAGTCGGGGGCGTCAGCTACAGCATATTTTCAACATTACATATCATGAAACTTAATATTAAAAATCTTTAGGTTAACTTTTTATTGTTGATACAAACTGAAATCCGGGAATTCCAACAAACATTTCCTATTAGTTAACTACTTGAAAACTTTTAAATGTTTACCAAAGTTATTCAAAGTTAAGAAATATCAAGTTTGTTATTGGTTTCCATATTCATTTTAATATACTTATAACTTCTTTAAGATTAAAACTTCATACGTAACCGGTAAAGTACTTGACATGGATACATTTGCCAAGTTAAAAGCCCACCTTTAGTAGTGAAGAAAAGAATTAAGCCATGACCTTTAGGTTATATAAATAATGCGCAATTTGAATGGAAAATGGATGGATTTGTGTGAAGGTATCGACCGAACCCGCATTGTACGGTGCTGTCTTAGAGGATCGCCCATGGGCCTCTCCTGAGGCGGCTAGCGGGCGTTGCGGAAGTTACTACCGTACCCGCAGCGCCCGTAATATAATCAACAGGGAACAAGGTGTTTTAAAGTGGTATGCCCTTTGGCTCTTCCCACTGAGGGAATTGAGTAGAAGATGGAGATTCCTACATACCGAATGTGCTCCCCCATTGAGCGCTAGGACCCAAAACGAGATTTCAAATTTTAAAAAAAGTATCTCCGAAACGGTTTAATCGATCTCGATTGAATTTTATACAGATGTAGAACATAGTTTGGAATAACACATAGGAGTACTAAGTTTTTTAACAATCCTGTTTAGGAGTTATCTATACTAATATTATAAAGAGGAAAGATTTGTATTTTTGTATGTATTGTAATAACTCAAAAATTACTGGGCCAATTTCAAATTCTTACACCTTTAGAAAGCTACATTATCCGCAAGTAACATAGGTTATATTTTTTAATTTCTTTCGGACGATGTCGCGAGAAACACCTAGTTCTATATATATATTGTCACTGTCAGACTTGGCACATTTTACGTAGAAAGAGAAAGATATAGAAGTAGCAATAGCGTTTACGGTTGAGGGCCAAAACATGCCTTAGACTACGTCATACGTATGTTGTGTGTGCATCACTTTACGGCTTTAAACCAATAACATCATGTCTCAAGCCTTCGCCTGGGACGTATGAAAAATTAGTTCCCCAAAAATACGCTTGGAGCGCCACAATACTATATGATATGTCACATTTGTTTGGGTCTTGGTCCTGGACCCAAACAAACAAAATCGCATACGGAGAAAGGGACCAAAGATCTATGTCACTGTCTTTGTCAGGTTGGTATATTTCGTATAAATGTGTCACAGTCGCTGTCAGTTTAACATATATTATGTCGGATCTGCTTCTTTTAATCTATGCCATTTTACTATAACTATGTTTCTTATAGTTCTAAAACTCTTTTACCTACATCACTGTCTGTAATAATCAAGTCTCATTGCATTTTGCAAGGTTTCCATGAAAAAAGTAACAAGTCGAATTACTTCCCTCCGACCTTTGTCACGACTTTTCTTTTTACGCGATGGTTCAAGATTAAAAGATGTTCCATTTTTCTTTGAACTTTTACTTCGCTTCAGCTGACTTTATTTTAAAATGTTTGACCCCAAAACTTAAATGCAAGATGGAAAACTTAATAATATAATAAAATACGAAAGTTTAGATGTAAGTACAAGTCCGGTATGTTTGTTTTACGATTTTTAAATATGTGTAATCAACCAATTTGGGCCAGCATGGTTAAAGCCTAGTTAGCACCTGATCTACAATTTTTATCGTGGGGGCTAATATTAAAAAATGCCGACAACTAACAATTTGAGTTGATGTCTGGTGAACTATTGTTTACTCTATGCCGTCATGGGCACAGACCTCGTCTTGCTCCTCTCTAGATCCGGGTCTGGGCTTGTTCACCTCTAATTTAGGATGATCCTACTATACATGTGGCAATTAAAAAGTATATTCCGTATTTCACCTTTGCTAATTTTATGCGCCACTTGAAAGGCATGGGCTCCTTAAACACAGGTTTACCTAGTTAACGAGCCAAGACGTATTTGAATTTATATGTTTAACTGTTTCAATAATGAATTATATTATTATTTTGTTCTTCATGTCGTAGATAATTAATTTCGTCGAAGCTTCCATACGTTGATAGTCTATTTTACGGTAGCTGCCAGCGAAATCGTTTATTCTTTCAGTTGCCTGCTAGCGCTTTGATGGAAGCAAGTCTATTATTCGGTCTTTTTATAGCTATTTGCTAAAAACTGCACTATAAAGTGACTGAATAGGAAATAAGTCTTTAATACCTAAATCAACGGCACCTACGTACAGTCTCCTAAGTGTAAAATGGAAATATTTTGACTGTCAAAGTAAGCTCCTCTTTTTCTATTAACTATGTTTTTTTAATCATTTATAATGTCTTATTTCTAAGTTATATATTGGTGAATGTATAAATAGTAATGCTTTTATTAAGTAAATAAGTTACATTTTGTATGGGCTCGATTTTCCGTAACCGACCAGCGCGCATTTACAAATCTTTATCTTAAAAAAAACTGATAACACATTTTTATTTTTAAACTTCTTTTGAAGTCGAAGTTTGTTGGATAGGTCTTATTAAATATAATTTAAAGCTAGGTAAATACTCGTATTGTACTTAAATATCATAATGTAGTGCCGGTAGGACCTCATAAGATCATTATAGTAATTCCAGTTGTGTTAAAATAAGGTCTTAGTTCCAGTTATAGGCTAGCCTCAGAGTTATTTAAAAAAAAATCTAATAGCAAAAGCTTCAAAATTTTAATATAAACATCTATTTAAGTAATAATTCTTTCCTTGAATGTGTTTCTTTAGGCATTTTTTCCGTTTCAGACGTTTGGCCGTTTGTTTATTTTCCATTTCTTCTCGTATTTTCCGTCTTCCTGAACACGCCTTTTGTTATTTTACTTGGGGAATTTCAAAAAGATTGAATTCATACTTGCGAGCTAAATAATTTAATGCGTTTAAGTTTTTTTTCCTTTGGGCTTTTTACTTGGATTATGAAATGTTTTATTATTTGAATGATTTGTGCAAGATTTGTTTTGATTTTTTATATTTTACATTTGTCTTGAGGGAAAATTCCTTACTTAAAAAAATGATGTAGTCCCGGAATTGCTTTTGAAATATAAATATAAATTAAATTGGTTCTACTTAAAATGAAATCAATAATTTAGTACTTACACTACTTTTCTGTAGGAAAAATCTCTGTTAAAAAAAATCTATAGGAAAAGTAGTGTAAGTACCAAATTATCGTACAAAAAAGTTCGATCCTACAGAAAAATAGTGTAAGTATGAAATTATCGTTACTAGATAAAAAAACACAAAATAATCCAATATCTAAACTAGATCCTATCTCGAATTCCTATATATCTGTTTGTATATCTCTAAATTTTATACACTGTACAAAATTCAAATTCAATTTCGTATAAAAAATCAATAAAACCAACATCCAATTACTCTGATCGTTCTCTAACAAAACATAGGCACAGACTAAAAAAGTACTAAAAGCTTAGGTGGTAAATGAACTGTGTATTTCCTTTAGTGATGCTGATTTATTCAGACCTTCAATTACATTTTCGGGTACCTTATTACGTTGGGATAAGGTTCAATTTCTCGGATACAGAGATCAGGTTATACTGGATGGGTCCGGATCTCGCTTATAAATTTGAAGGACTATTGAGTAGTGTTCGCGTTCCGTCAACAGTAGTCTATACAATTTTGATAGGGTTATTTGAAAATAGTTAACTATTACGAAATAACGATATTAAATTGAGGTATTATATCTTTATCTATACTTAATATTATAAAGAGAAAAGATTTCTATTTATTTATTGAAATAACTCAAAAACTAGTGCACCGATTTTAAAAATTCTTTCACCATTAGAAAGCTACATTATCCCCAAATAACATAGGCTATTGCGCGCGGGCAAAATCACGAGCAACAGCTAGTATGTTCATAACTGAAAATGTCCACTACACAAACGCTTATACTAAAGTAAAAGCGAGGGATAAAAAATATTTAGTGAACACCACTAGGGATTGGTCTATAAAGGGATGAAGGCATTGCGTATTGCGTGTGATAAAGAAGGAAGTGACAACTAAGATGAGTTACGGATAGTTCTGGAGGACCATAACTGGTGCACATGCCCCATATAGAGAAATAAGGACAGGGACATGATGAGAGGGATAACAGGATGCTTTAGTATGAGTGTTACTCATATCAGTGTAGTTCATGTTTCTTGCAAATTCTTCTAGGTCAGAAACTAAACACTCTGTCTTCAGCGGTATTTCCAAACGGTTACGACTTAGGAGCATTCAAGAAAAGAGCGTACTCTTCTTCAGTTCCTTTGGCGTTGCAGTCCAGTTGTCCATGGTCGTCGAATCAATTAACTTGGGCGATCCGCTGTTCGTTTGCTCCCTTAGCCTATAAAAAAATATATTTTCTTTTAATTTTCCAAGCAAATTAATCCTCATGTTAGAATAAATAGCTTCTTATAGTGTCTATATTAGATTAACTGACGTTAAGAACTGGAAACTTGGCTTCAAGCCAATAAACTTAGACATAATAATTTATTATAAGCTTCTAACTAGACAAGTTGGTGAAGCCTAAAAACAAAATTTAGTCATGCACTCTACACAACATTATATGTGAAAAAATATACAGACGAAATGAGAACCTCCTCCATTTGGAAGTTGATTAAAAATAACAATGAATTATTCCACCAGAAGCCAATTATTATCACAATGTCTTCAAAAGTATATAAAATAAATTAAACGGTTCTTTGCCCTTAGTTTTCCATACTTCGATTCATCCTCGAGTCAGTACATATAGGCGTCGTTTATTATTTATTTAGTCATACTAAACTAGTTCTTTGAATTAGCAATCCGTAAACGATTTCAGGAGGGTTAAATAAAGTATCTTTCGATTGGCGATATCGGGGATGGAATCGACAAAAATGTTTGAAACTGACAGTGACATTCGTAAAGCCGTGTGCTTGTCTCGTGTAAGGTATCGAACATCATTGTCAGTTCCATACTGTAGTGTATTGGTACCATAGGTGTCTGCAGCATCACGCCATGTTGACAGTCCTGTTACACGTCATGCCCGGCAAGAGGTGGTGCGCGTGTTGGGTACGATTATAGACTTGGTGGTAGTGATGATTGAGCCATAATATATCCCCTAGGACTGGAACGTTACACATACATTTTATTTTTGATGTTCGCTATAGAATCGCTTTGTAGCGCATGTACTTTGCCTAACTCCTTGGTTGAATGTGACCACAGTATAATTAAGTAATTAAAAATAAGAAACTCGTTTTGCCAGCCAGTAATGAATAAATAAATTACGCTGCAATTATAACCAAAGAGGTTGTAATGAAACAATGCAGAACCAACCTCCACTTCTGGTATTCATTTTCGGTTCTGCTAATGAGGAAGGTATTACAATTTTTTTTAAACGCGCAATACCAACGCCATCTCGGGTCAAAGTAATTAAGGTGTTTGTTTTCATTTTGCGCCGGTGCCAAATTAGAAAAAAAGAGTTTTGCTGCTAAATTGCCGGCCCTTGCTAAATTTGACTGAATTAAAAAAAAAATAACTTTGAGAGCACAACGTTTTGAATTACTTGCATAAAAAAATACTAGCGTCTAGTAAAGTCGAAGATGCTAACAAAACTAACCATTTATAATATATTATAAAGTGGCAAACGAGCAAGCGGCCACCTGGATTCGCTGAAATAGCGAAGCGACCGCTGCCCATAGACATCTGCAATTGTAGATGCGTTGCCTACCCTTAATCTACGAGGGAGGAAACGCATAAAAAGAGGATAATTCCTCTTCCTATGCGCCCCTCTCCCACCAAATCCACTTACCTTTCACATTATTTCCTTATAAGAAAAGGATAGGAAAGGAAAGAGGACTAAAATTAGTCCTCCGGCACCTCACTCACCAGACGAAACACGGAATTGCTTCCATTTGACGCCTGTCTTCTGTGTGGTTTTTGAAAATGATGGGATAAAGACAGTAGTGAGTGTGCTAGTATAAACACTATGTGACTTGACTAGATATTTAAAATGAATCCACGTTAAAACAAAGAGGCAGGACAGGAATAACTTGTCCAGCTCTCTGTCGCTATGTAGTAAATTATTCATCGTAATAACTCGAGAATCTTTTCCACAATTGCACATTTTCTCAGCGTATATATCCTATGATTTCTCAAGGGACAAAAGGGAGAGCCGCAACGCGTGTTAAATTCTTAATAGTAGTATAAAAAGTTTCGACACATCTTTCTTATTGTTGATCTTGGGGATGCTTTTAAGGTATTCTTAAAGTTTTGTATTGACTTATCTACATATTCACCTTTTTATTTTTAGTTTTATATAGTTTAACGTTATAAGGTGTCAAGTAAATTGCACGAGAAATAGTAAAGTAAAATTTCTTCAACAGACAAGGATGATGTTCTTATATTACGACTAGCTGTTGTGCGCGACTTCTTCCACGTTGAATTAAATAATATTACCCATGTTACTCGGGGATAATGCAGCTTTCTAATAGTGAAAGAATTTTTGAAATCGGCCCAGTAGTTCTTGAGTTATTTCAATACATACAAAAATACAACTCTCTTTATAAGTTTAGAATAGATGAAAGAAGACAGAGAAATGTTTTTTTATTATTATTTGTTGCATGCAAAGCAATAGTGTTATAATTCTCCTACATTGTTAAGATAAAAGGCGACAAAAAGACGAATTAGAAGTGGGTCTTACTTGGATGAATTAAAGAGGAAGAAGAGTATATTTTATTTGTTAATTACATTAAATTCATGAATAACAAAACGCGAAATATAGCCAAGTTATGCCTTAATACACGTCTATATCTTTAAATAATAAAATTCAAATACCATGATCCGCATAGCAGAGCCCGTGTGGGCAGTTAATGGCTTGACTTGCGATCGCTGGCTGCTACGTTGAATAAAATTGGCCCAAGTTATAAGATATAGTGAAAGAAAATTGTAAAAGCAAAGAGCTTGTATTGTGTTTTCTAAATCTATATAATCTAAAGTAGATTGACGATTTAGAATATTTCACTAATCTATCAATCATTTATTTATCATAAGTAATGAATCTATCTATTCTAAGCATTTGTATTGATATTATATAGCTCGCTTCGGATACATCATCTTAATTTGTCTTCTGAAAACTACAACTGGACTTTTTTTCTTTTATTTCTATATCAAAACTTTATCATAACAAGAAACTATTGTCCAACTCTCATATGCCTTCAAAAACTACACATTTCACACCCAAAACTAATACTAAAGATTTCAAGCAATTATTTTATAAATATAAAATCGCTTTAGCTTATGATTTGTAAACACTTTGTATATTGTAGACTATGCTATTCAAATGAACACATGCAGTATATAGTAAACTGTACAAGTAAACAGGAGACGTCTAGCAAAGACAACGTTGCATACAGTTTGCATACTAAGCTCTTCCTTGCTATCTTAAAACGTGTTGATAAAAGGAATGATCCTTTTCAAAGGCACTGTTTTCTTAGTACCTGTCGCCCACGACTCCGTTTGTTTACAATGATAGTAAGTAGACTTATTTGTTCGTCCAGACATGTTCTATATGTGAGGAAAATTTCGTTGAGATCTGTTGACCCGTTATGGAGATATCTCCAAACAAACATTCATCCATATTCTAATTTAATTGGTTCTGTGGCAATATATTTGTTAAAACTACTAAAATCTTAAATCTACTTAAACTTTAATGTGTTAAGCTTGAGACTTTTGTAATGTAACTTAAGTTTACTTGCAAGCACTAAGCTACTCCTCACTTTATACTTAATTTAGAGAAGTAGAAAGTTTAAATCAATGTTTGTTGGAGTTTTGCCGTATTGCGTATAGGCGTCCCACAGGGTATCATTCTTGGACCAGTTTAATTCTTTAAAGCATTGTTACTTTTCCCATTATTTGAATTAACCTTAACAGCATTAATATAGTCTGTTACTCAACCTTTACTTACTAATTTTAAGCTTAGAATCAATTGATATTTTGATTACTTTAACTATAGTAGCTTAACAGATCAAACAACATAATAATAATATCGCCCTTTATTCTGATTTAGAAATGCAATGTATATATTACAATAATTATAAGATGTCCCTAATTTCAGTGTGCCTCTTGGCATAAGCCTCCTTAGGATTTTTCGATTGCCTCCTGTCATGGGCAACTCTCCTCCAATATGGGCCTTCTGTCATCTTTATGTCATCCTTCCATCTTAGAGGCAGCCGGCCTCTACTAATATTTCCGTCTCTCGGATACCATTCTGTTAACAGTCGACTCCAATTTATTTTTTTGTCTCATCATGTGACCAGTCCATCTATATTAATGCTGATATCTTACGGTGAAGGAAAACATCAACTTCAACAATCTGTGTGAAGTCGACCAACCCGCACTGGGCCAGCGTGGTTGACTACAGCCTAGTCACCCCTTAGTGAGCTGGTGATGATGAAACAATACAAAACTTGTCAAATAAAAATAAAAAATAAAAATGATAAAAATAAAAAATAAAAATATCTTTATTGACCCAAAACATTTATCCTTAAATGCTATGGCTCTGCCCCATGGGGTAGGCGAGAGCCTGTGTTTCAGGAGGTAGCGCCTTCTCCTTATTCTAGATTATAAATAATATTTCACGTTCTAGAGATAAAGCATCTATATGATTGATAATAATTATAGTAAAGAGAAATGCCTGTAGACAACTTGATGAGATTATTTCTTACTTTGCGGGATAAGGAGCATTAGCATGGCTTACAGCTTTGCTTCACCGAGAATCTAATTAAAAGTATCGTCAGACAGAGGCTTAAATGTTTGTGAAATTTTATTATAACTTCAGCACTTTTAGTACAATAATGAAGGATTTTTTAAAGAAGCGTTGATATTACTTTCAACTATTATAAAATGATAGAAGAGAAAAGAAAACTAATTCCACAAACATAATGATATGAAACTAGGGCAAGAGATCAAGGGAGAGTAACAACGAGAAAGAGATAAAGTTAGAAGACTTCTGTGTTCAAGTCTGACGAGTTGAGTCCGAGGTTAGGAAACCTTGTAAATTTTTCAGTTAATTACTGTTCTTCGATTCTGACACCTCCAATGACAACCTAGCTAAAGAGGTAGAGGTGACCACATATCAAAGGATTTGCTTACTAATTTAGTACTCTAAATACAATATAAAGAATCCTCTATGATCCTTGCTTGAAAAATCCTGCTTTTTCATGTAAAATATTTTTTAACATCTTATCTAAGACGTAGTAGTATTATATAAATTGACAAAATGTTACAGGGGGCTATCCAAAGTACATTCGCTACGAAGCGATTCTATAGCGGACATTAATAATGGATAAAACTGACAATGACGTTCTATAGTTCACATGTGACAATCACATGATTTATCGAATCTCCATATCAGTTTCATACATTTTTGTCGGTTCCATCGGCGATATCGGTAAACGAAAAACACTTTGGGTAGCACCCTAGGCTTTTATTTCTGATGACACGATACATAATCTGAATTCATAACTTTTACCTATTTTATGAAGATTTAAAAGTATCGTTAATCAAATAATATTATTACACAAAACCGAACCACCCTAAGTACAAGCTGAACGTAAGCCGTAGAAAAAGTTTTTAACATAATTCACCGGAAATGTCAGTCGAGGGTAACTTTGCACTTAAAGAAGGGAATTGGGCATTGTTAGGAAAGGCACCTTTTTCATCGTTCAACATAATTCGACACAAGTTCTGTTACGGCTACATTAAGTTACTGAATTAAAGGAATTGAAAAGAATTCTTACTTCAAAAGTTTACAGTAATACTTTATTAGACTTCATCATCATATCAGCCCAGCGCAGTTCACTGCTGGACGTAGGCCTCCCCATTAATGTCCATTACTTTCAAAAGCTATAGTCCTCATCACCAGCTTCCTATACGACCCCACCGAGGGGCGCGGAGTCTACCCCCTAAGGGGTGACTAGGCCATAGTCAAACACACTGGCCCAGTGCGGGGTCGTCGACTTCACACATATCTTTGAATTTCTTCACCGATATGTGCAGGTTGCATCACGATATTTTCCTTCACCGTAAGAGCGTCGTGTAAATATGTACATATGAAATTCGAAAATACAAAAACACATCGGTACATGGCGGGATTCGAACTCGGGACCAACAGTTTACAACTAAAGAGCTAAACCCCTGACCCACCGACGCTCTACCGTCCTATTTCATGTTAATAACGGGAGCTTGTGGTCCTAATCCTTTACAGTTGTGTCCAACATTAAAATTTATTAATTGCTCGTTAATGTGAAAACCAAACAGTTTTAGTACAATTTTAGCAATTAAAACGATGTTACCAAAACAATGTGTTACACTATTTCCAACAATAAAATTTACAGGGTCGTTTTAAAATGGATCACAATATTGTTTCCAAATTATGTTTGTTAATAGTTAATTTGTAGTTATTTTCAACAGACGTTTCTTTGTTGTGTCATTCAGTTGATTTATCTATGGTTTGTATAAATAAATCAAAGATTTTTCTATGATCGATTCTCTACATTAACTTTAATTTTGTCAAAAACGATCATCTGCTCCCGAAATAACCTTTAAGAAAAGGAACAAAGCCTATCTTCATCATCTGCATTAGCGTTTGTCTGCCCACTCTTGGGCATAGACCTTGATACTTCTATATATCTATTTCTATACCTCTGTATTATAGATCTTACCTATACTAATATTTCACAGAATTGTTAAATTGCAACCTCTCGATAAAAAGTAAGATCTTTAATCCTTTAATTGTTGGACTTACAGAAGATGCGTTATAATTGATAAATGAAGGAATGTACGTAGAAAAATTATTTTCTTTAAAAGAAATATCAAAATAGTATTGCCTCTACCTTTTGTGATCCCGGCGTTCATTTCTTGAGAGGAAAAATCAGACTATTATTATGTTTCGAGATAATCCTATTACTCTTGGGTATTTTCCTACAAATCTTCCATTTAGGATTATTTGTTAGTATCAACGAAGAGATATTTTAATATATGTTTCTAGAAAGGTATAAATTTAATTTGTCCAAATATAAATAGAATTCTGTATTCTCTACATTTCTATAAATATCTGAATATCAGCCGTCATATCTAAATTTATTTCCTTGTTACGCTTAAGCCGGCTACACACCTTTGTTTTTAGTGAAGTCAATTTGAACTGCACAGTCGATCTGTACAGAGGGGATCACCCAAAATACATGCGCTACAAAGCGATTCAATAGCGAACATCAAAAATGTACGAAACTAACAATGACATTCGATATCGCACACGTGACAAGCACATGACTTATCGAATGTTATTATCAGTTTCATACATTTTTCTCGATTCCACCTGCGAAAGATACTTTCAGTAAACCCCCAGTTCTCAGCTTTGCCTACACACGTCAGTTTTACTAGCGCAGTCGAACTGTATAGTTTTATTTTATAAGAAAAGTGGGCAAACGAGCAGCGGGAACACCGAGGTGATCAACGACGCCCAATACCAGGGGAACCACAGTTAAAACTAAACGTCTTTAGCCGGCTTAACTTGCTCTTTGTTTATGTCTGTGTGGAAATAAATGTCTTTTCCTTCTTTCCTTTGACACAATCTACCCACACATTTTCCGGCCTTAATTTACGTTTCGAACATTCATTATTAACTTGCATTTTTTACCTTAATGTCTATAGTTATTGTTTTATTTTACACCGCTTAATTGGTTACAAATACTAATGATTTTGTTCAGCCTACGTCATCGATGGATAATAATTAATAACCAATCCACGTTATATTCACAAATGTAGGCAATAAGCGACTGGCGTTTCATTACGTGCACACTATACAAAGAACTGCTCCAATTTGCGAGGATTTGCTATTGACGCCAGGTTTGCTCTCTTTATCGACTTTCATTTTACTAATAAGGGATTCGAAATGATTTTTCCTCTGCACTAAATAGCTGCTGGTGCTGCAGACTTCATTATTTTTTATAATCACCCTTTTTTCATTCAAATATTTGAAAGCGTCTTACTTACACATTAAGTCCACGCTTAGACTCCAATTTTTACGGCGATCTCGTTTCATTTTGACACCACTTAGATTTTAAGCGACGCTTATTTTTGAGGGGCTTTTGAACATTCGGCCGTTAGAGATTTAATAAATTAATAGTATTATTCATTTGAGTTTCTAAATTGTATTAGATCCTTCTTTCTAAAATATTGTCTTTGTTAACAAGAATCAAAATTAAAATGTCAGGCGCAATTTTTGTATTCGATACCTTTCACCTTTTAAAATATTAATAAACTAGATAACATAACAATATAGAAAAAAGTTACAACAGAATAATATGAATCAATAGCTATCAACGAGGAAAACGAGGCTATACAAATACATTCCGAATCTCTTGTCAGAGAATATAATAACAGAGTGAAATGCTCCACACGAAGCATGTACACAAAGAAAATATTGCGTCCGGAGCCGACTTGCTGACATCTGGGGAACATCGGCTGTTCATCCGTCAACGTCGAAGAGAGGCGGTATTATTAGTGGGGACAAATGGCTACCGATCGCTTATCTATCGATTCGAGCTTCTGTGGATTGCGACGTGTTAATAACGGTTAGAGCTTTTATCGTTTGTGTTTTGTTCACGTTTGGAGTAATATCTTTTTTTCGACTGACATGTAAAAGTGATATTACTCTTTGTGATTATACAAAGATTTTCTAATTCTTCCAAAGACTTCAATTTTAAAATCGTTCTATCTTTCATTATATTAATTATCACTCTCATGTTGATCATGTTCTGTTCCACGCATCCATTTGTTCCTAAGCCTAGGTCTACCGTTGAACTCTTCCACAGACCCTCCTTATACGACAAAGTAGTGACATCTTTTTTTTTATAAAATCATACCAGCTATCTATTCGTCCTCACCGAGGGGTGTGGAGCCTACCCCCTAAGCGGCGTCTAGGCCATAATCAACCACGCTGGCTCAGTGCAGGTTGGTTGACTTCACACGTATCTTTGAATTTCTTCGTCGACATGTGCAGGTTGTACACGATGTTTTCCTTCACCGTAAGAGCGTCGGGTAAATACGTACATATAAAATTCGAAAATCGAAAAACACATTGGTACATGGCGGAATTCGAACTCGGGGCCTGCAGATTACAAGTCCAGAGCTAAACCCCTGAGCCACCGACGCTCATGATATAATATTACCTTGTAAATATCAAATTATAATAGACTACAAAATGAGTGAACATTTAACAAAATATAACGTTGTATTAAATACGCTGAAAGCTCCGCTTGTGCTCATTATCGTTGCCAGTATTTAAGCCGATCTCGCAACGCTCCTGCGGTCTGTTAATCTTTTAATGGAATTAACCCGCGGCCGACAATGTCACTAGCAAAATAGCAAGCACAAAGAATTAAAATACTAGATGATTTACATTTTATTAAAATTTTAATTTACTATTTACCACACATAAGAATAACATTGACAGCATTGACTAAGTTGAATTTGATGAAGTAATTAATTTATTTTTGGTCCCAGAATATCTTCTTTAGAGCTTTATTCAAGAAATCATCTCGAATATTTATATATTCGTTTATATGAAGGTAGTCATAATGATGATGAAGAACGGTGAACAAAAGGATGATTTAGGTCTCTAAAGTTATGAAAATGAAACGAAAACTAAGGTGGACCATGAACAAGATTAATTACTAATAATAAAAGGAGAACTAAAATAACACACTCTAGAGGGAGATTGAGAACAAATAACTGGTATACTATATTCTGGGCCTTTCCATTGATTACTATAATGTGTCGCTCCCGCTTGCTAGATTGTTTCGTTCCTTGCATAATTACTTAGCTTTTGTTACTTCATTACGATGCGGGACGATGAGGTTTTTAACACAATGAGAGTAACAACGAACTAGTTGATTTACGCTTCAAGTTTTATGTGAAATATAGAAGTATTGATCGTGGAATAAATCAATAAATGCATGGCCTTACGTCAATATTGAAATGATTAATTTTATATTGTGCTATAACGTGAAAAGTCATGAAAGGCATAAAACTGTACAAAAAGCGGAAATATCAATAACTGGGTCACACTATAAGGGTGACTTGCATCAACGAGTATTGTCTACTCCATTGCTCTTTGCGACCTTCAGTGACCTTGAGTAACCTTGATCCATATTGTTATCATAGCAAGAAACTTCTTTGTAATTCATAAGTAAAGTAAAAAAAATAGTAAAGTGACTATCCATACACATTTGAAATAAGAAATTTAGAAATGCCTATCTTAGAAGACCAGAGGATGATATGTTCAGAATAAAAATATTTCACTTTTCTGTACAAATGCTTTAATTTATGTTTATGTTTAAATCTAAAACGGCCTTTATAACGGTTATAAATACAAAGGACAACGTTTACGAAAAACTAAAGAGATAATTTCTATATGAAACAGTTTTGCAAGTTGAAACTACAATTCCAGAGGTCCCATGAGATAAATTAATTACACTCCGACCCGGCGTCGCTTAAGGGTCTTAAAGTAAAGGGGTACAAATTCTCCTTAATTAAACTCTTAACTTTAACGTCCTCTTTTTGTTAGAGATGAGGATTTTGTTAATGTTTTTATCGGAAAATTATCAATTTACAAAATGACTTACAAATCCGGTTTGAACCTCCTTATTTCTAAGAAACAGAAACACAGAGGAGGCAAAAGAACAAATGAGTTAGTTACTACTAGAATCACCAAGCAGTGTTTTGTTTTATTAGTTAATTCTTTTAAAGGTTAAAAACATGTGATGTGTACATTTGTCCTTCCAGCCTCGGCAAACTTTCTCGCAATTCTTGATATATTTTCTTTAAAAGAAACCTTTCTAAAGTCAAATCAAATATTGACGTTGATATAAAAACCTTACCAAGCCAAGAATCTCGTGTAATGTTTATAAAAGATTTTTCTTTAACAATCTAGGCTTTCTTTTGAATAGCAGACAAAGGTCGCTTTATCTAATTTACCAAATCAACAATCCATTCAATTGGGACCTCATTTTATAGATGGAAATTGACACAAAAAAAGTAACACGACAAACATCTGAGTTCTGCGACACGTAACGAGTCCTATTTTCAATTTCCATAATAGCTTTCACCTCATTACACTGAAGTATAGAAAGAGATCGTTTGAAACAATCTGAAGATTATCAAAATGTGGTCCTGAACCTATTGTTGTATGGTTAAAACCATTAAACGTTTACTGACAATTTCTATATCTACACTAATAATATAAAGAGAGAAACTTTGTATTCTTTTATGTAATGAAATAACACAAACACTACTGGGTCGATTTCAGAAGTTCTTTCACTATTAGAAAGCTACCTTATCCCCGAGTAACAAGGGCTATATTATTTAATTCCACGCGGAAAAAGTCGCGCACAACAGCTAGTACATTTATAAAATGCTTTACTTACTAGAGTGACACGATGACCTTCACTTCCACTCTCCATTTTTCACGATCCTGCATCATCATAACCCAATCCAATTTTATTAATTGCTTTAAAAAAATAAAGAGATAATACTGTTAGGCGCCTGACTGGGGGATAATATTTTTCACTCCTTTGAACGTATTATGTTTTTCTGTCAGTCTTTGTATGTCAATTCCATTGTGACTCCTTCTAACCTTACAAAAAATTTACTCTATTTGTATTCTACGCTAAGTACTCGTATGTGTAAAGTCAGTTATTTTTTTAAAGTTAATATTAGTATTTAATCTATACTACTATTATAAAGAGATAAACTTTGTATTTTTGAATTTCTTTTTTTTTGTACGCATTGTACATTCTAACTAGAATAAGGAGAAGGTGCAGCCTCCTGGAACACAGGCACTCGCCTAACCCAGGAGGCAGAGCCATAGCCATTTGAGGATAAATGTGTTGGTTCAATGAAGATATATTTTTTTTATTTATTGAAATACCTCAAGAACTACTGGGCCGATTTCAAAAATTCTTCTACCGTTAGAAAGCTACATTATCCCCGCGTAACAAAGGCTATATTATTTAATTCCGCGCATACGCAGTCGCGAATAACAGCTAGTTAATAAATAAACTAGTGAAACTAATTTAAGAATACTAATGTAGTATGTAAAGCTGACTACAGACGCTCCAGAAAACTGTGCAGTTAAGAGTGTGTAGTTAAAACTAAACGTTTGTAGCCGGCTTAATAGAGAAATAAGTTAATTCAAATCAGAATCTAGCTATAAGTCTAAATAAAATAAATTAATAGTGAGACCAAATGAAATTAATAGCAGCGTTGAATTTCGACACTGATTTTCTTCAATTTCGCTTTCATTAAATTTCGTCACTAATTGAAAAGCCTTCATAATGACTGAAACAATGAACCTTCGCATTTTCTTACATTCATAAAATAATTACCTTGATTTTCTTGAATGTCAAATTAATCAGCTTTATTTTTTTCAAGGCACGGCTGAAATGTCAACTTTCTAAAGTTCAAATCAAGGTTGTTTCTTGACAACTCTTGAGATGTTTTAAAAATGGTCTATTTTTAAATTTTATTTTCATATACTAAAAAAGTCTTCGCGTTACCCAAAGTATTATACATGCACTAAACAGCGATTCGATAGCTAACATCAAAAATGTATGGGACTGACATTGACGTTCGATATCTCACACGTGACAAGCAAATGACTTATCGAATGTCATTGTTAGTTTCATACAATTTTGTCAATTCCATCAGCGATATCGCTAATTATAAGATACTTTGGGTATCCCTCCTGGTGGCTTTTTTCGCACGACATTGTTGGTTCTGTCAGAAAATATATAAAACCTGAATGGACGTACACACACGATATAGAAAATAGAATAAGGAAGGTGCTAGTGAACTATCACAGTTTAGTTTCCTCATCACCCGGTGATGATGACCCGGTGTCTGATAGAAGGGTTGCAAACGGACGGCTGGATCACCAGGATGATCTTCGACGCCCATGAACATTTGCAACACTCGAGGAACCGCAAGTTCATTGCCGGCTCGCTTCTTGAAGGACCCTAAGACGTAGCGGTTTGGAAATACCGTCGAGGACAGACCATCTACAACAAGGCTGTGCGAGGTAGAAAGTCCCGCGAAAACCGCACGGTTTAGGATTGCCGTCAATGTGGTGTGTATCGGACCTGGTGGTCTGTCATGTCGTCTATTAATACTAAAAATCGAATAAAAATCAGTACAGATGTTTTCCTATCCCCAGTGCGGAATTTTCTGCATTTTCCCCTGTCAAGATTGACACCGCTCCAAACAAACGTAGTCGCTTTAATCTTGGCAATAAATTTCTTTTATCTCTCGAGACGTCGTCTCTCGGTTCAAGATTTTTTTTCTCTCTTCCCTTTCGGAAACGAACTTTGTGTTTCGATTATCTTTTATTTGTCGCGGTTTTAATGTAGAACAAATATGGTGATATTCAAAAATGTGTTTTACAAATACGATGGTGAATTGAAATAACATTCAATCTAAACTTTTTACTGAATTATTTTAAAAAAGTTGACATAAAAATGAATATGGTATTAATTTCAGACCCAGGCAAATATACAGGGTGTCCCGTAAGTCTGTTTTGGCGTTATCTGTTTCAGTTTTGGCGTCGACTTACGGGACACCCTGTATATCTAGAAGAAAATACTATACTTAAGTTTTCATTATAAAGTGGCAAATGAGCAAGCGGTCACTTGGAATTCTACCCAAAGTACTTTTCGATGGGCGATATCGCTGATGGAATCGACATAATGTATAAAACTGATATTGACATTCGATAAGTCATGTGCTTATCACGTGTGAGATATCGAACGTCATGGTCAGTTGCATATTTGACGTTCGCTATAGAATCGCTTCGTGGCGAATGTACTTTGGGTAGGTACCTCCCTGGATTGGCTGATACAGAAAAGCGACCGCTGTCCATAGACAACAGTATAGTGATGTTCCGTTGATTTTCGCGTGTTTTTTTAATATATATCTATACTAATATTATAAAGAAAGAAACTTTGTATTTTTGATTTTTTCTATTTATGTATGTATTGTAATAACTCAAGAACTACTGGGCCGATTTCAAAAAATCTTTCACTCATAGAAAGCTACATTATCCCCGAGTAGCATAGGCTATATTTCAATTCCACGCGGACGAAGTCGCGAACAACAGCTAGTATAAAGATTAATATAAAGATTAATATAAATGTGCAAATGCACACCTTTCAAGATAAATAAATCGAGTCGTATGAATGGACAAAAATCTTCTCTACAAAAATGATATTTTCAAGCCAGACGCTTTTTTATAAATTATTGATAAAAGTAGAATAACATTTCAAAGTAGACATTAGAAGTCAACGTATTGTGAGTTGATGAAAGAAAAATTTATAAAAACGTCGCAACGAAAATCAACAAAAGAAATATGAAATCTTTTAAGAAAATGTTAAGAAAACTTATATTGAATAAAATATTGTCAACTTTTAAATAACTATTCCCAAGAAAATAAACTTCAAGCATTTCGAGTAACCATTTATTCTCCGTCTTATATTGAACCGCTGTTTCGTAACTGGGACAGGAGGGCAGAGGTCTTCTTATAAAAGTTGTACGAACGAGGAAGTAGAAAGAACTTTGTTTTGAACTTTTAAAGCCGAAAATGACAAGTTAGGCAACAATAAAAGATCAAGTTGCCGTGTGTTAAGATGTAAGATTATATTTTTAATGTTAGGAAATAAAAATAATATGGAATTTTCTTGCGTAATATTTCCTAGTTTCTCTGGACTTAACAATTACCCATACATTCTCGAAGAAAAACAGTTGAAATTATAATATTAGTAACTAGCTGTTGTGTGCGATTTCGTCCGGGTGGAATTAAACAGTGTAGCCTATGTTATTCGCGGATAATGTAGCTTTCTAATGGTGAAAGAATTTTTGAAATCGGCCCAGTAGTTCTTGAGTGAGTTATTTTAATACAAATAAAAATACAAAAATACAAAGTTTCTCTCTTTATAATATTAAGTATAGACTAAGATAGCTAAACAAAATAATAAATAATAAAAGTTACGTCAAATAATTTTACGATGTTCCATTAATCAGGAAAAATGTTTAAATTATTTTAGATTTTTGAACCGGGCAGAAATTTTTCTTCCAAATTTTTTATCCAGTCATTTTGTAAATTTGAAAGTTACGATGAAAGAATGGATGGGTGTTTGTATAAATCTCCAGAACGGCTGAAGGGATCACGACGAAATTAACCCAGATAGAATAGAATAGAATAGAAAAAGACGTTTATTGCCACACAAAACATGTACCAAAAGGGAATGTATGTAGAATATACAAGAACAAACAAGTCCTATGTTTTTTTGTCCCACACAGACTGAGTCACGACTGACAGCTAGCTACAGTAATATAGCTATTTTTCTTTCATATTAGAAATCTTTTTTTATATTAAAATAAAAACTACAATGCCGCTAGACGCTCACCTCTCAAGGTTTTATAGGTCGAGTGTACTGAAAAGTTTTAAGCGTGGAAGCATTGCCAACTTTGAAAAATGGCTGTCGAGTACTAGATGAAGGAATTTTTTTCTCCATTCTTGCGCCCAAAGACGACCACTTAAGCTAGGGAAAATGTGAACCCACATAATGCGAATCTGAAGAGCTTCGCTTCTACTGGATGAATGGAAAGTTCCCACAGTTTTATATTATAGAGCAAAGGAAATTTAAAAGTAATAAAATAAAACTGTGCTAATTAATATGACACATCTTAAAGCCATGTTCGCACCACAATAGTATTTTAGTCGAGTTGCAAGAAGCATTTATCCGATCAAAGGATTTACTACTGTTCGGACTCGTTTAAGCCTAAACCTACGCACTAGGGTAGTAATTTAGTAACTAAACGTGTCTGAACAGCACTATTTAATAGAATAGATTAGTTAATCCTTTGTTCGGATACTTTCTACTTCCTACTCGACTAAAATACTATCCTAGTTTGTATAAGACTTAAGTCGGTTAAGAAATAGATTTGACAGAGTCTATGACAAAAAGCGAGAGTATTTGGTATGTCATCGACATTTTGTATGAGATTTCTTGTATTGGCGTTAACCTTAAACACATTTTGTTGAAAAATCGCGACGAAAATTGTCTTATACATTTTCGTGATAAGCCAACTGTTCTTCAGACAATTTAAAACAATCGAAACCATAATAGTGGGTATTTAATACCGTTTGTACGTTTTGTAGAGAGTAATGCTTGTGCTTTTAAAATATTTTTTCGACAGCAAAGACCGTTTTACATTAATAAACTGTTTATTGTTGGTACTAGATTTATTTAGTAAAAAAAAATTCTTGAGTACATTTCTATACCTCACAAAGCACAAAAGTATAGTATTTAGTGGTAAACCCCCTTACGGTGAAGGAAGACATCGTGATGTCTGCACATATCGGAAAAGAAATTCAAAGATATGTGTGAAGTCACGCAAAATACGCGCTAGTCGTGGAGTTGGGGTAAATGGAGCCCATCATGGGTCGAACAACACTATACAATAGGCGTAATAGTAGAATGTTAGAAAAAAATAATAAAATTCTAAATACTCGTAAGTTAGCTTAGAAATGAACAATATCGGCTTTATTCCGAAACGAGAATCAGCGTTATTACTGTTGTACTTTCTAAGTATGGTACTGGTACATTCATAAAATTTATTCCGTAATACAGAACATTCTTGTTCCTGGTACTTTTTATGATACATCATTTGGTCAAATGAGATCCCTGGTCTATCTTATTCTGTTCCGAGTGTCCTCCAGTATTGTATAATCGACGACATATTGGTCCTCGTTTATCGCAGTACTTTATACATTTATTCGAAAAATATTTGAACCAAGTATTGTTAGTTTTAAGGCCAATTAAAATACGCGTATGTATATTGAGGTATTAATTTTTGTCATATTTTGTTGTGACCTAAAAATTCGACCAACTGGCCTCGAGTAGACGGTTTAAGCTCTAGAAATGAAACCTTTTTTTTTCGCTTTTAAAGTGCGTTTAACTTTTCGGCCTGATTTTTTTTGTGAACTAATTTTATAAAACTTTCACCTTAATGTTTGTTTAGTCTTGACCTATTTATATTCAAAGTAGATTTCGCGAATCTCCGCGAGAAATTAAAAACAAAACTTAATAAGGATATGTGTCCTTCCAGACTATAAGGGTATATATTAGAGGAAGTTATAATTAAGTGAATCAAAGAACTGAGCATTATTTTTATCACAATGAATAAAAGTAAGCCATCTTAATCTTATGATTAAGATTAATTTACCAAGAGTATGAGTTCAAAAATATTATATCACATTTCATGAAAATATTATTATATGTTTTTAGATATTATTCATTGTTGTATGTGTGCAACATTTAAGCCTATAATACAGAGGGTAGACAGTTGTTATGGAGTTTTTTGTATGTAATAAAAATAACTCAAAAATTACTGATCCGATTTTCAAAAATCTTCACTAATAGAATACTACGTTATCAATGAGTGTCAGGTTATATTTAGTACTTTTTTTATTCTGTGCGGAAATCATGATCAACAGCTAGTAACCTAAAATGTATGTAGCTTTTTAACGGAATATGTCTTGTTTAAGTATGATACGTTTAAATTAAAAAAAAACAGATTTAAAAATTATAAATATCAATATAGGTCAAGTGGCATACGTAAAAGTATAATTTTAGCCTTCAACGTGAGAAATGTTGGGATTTGAGGAAAAGACATTTCGAGTCTACACTCGTGGTTTGAAAAACGACCACTCAATTTACAAGTGCTCTTAAATGTGTTAAAAATGAAAAAATGAAAGTTTAAACCATAGATTAAAAAAGATCGGACATGACATGTCATACTGACAGCGACTGCGACATATACGAAATATACGTAACGTGACAAAGACAGTGACATAGATCTTTGGTCCCTTTCTCCGTATACGATTTTGTTTGTTTGGGTCTTGGAATAAGACCCAAATAAATGTGATATATCACATGATATTGTGGCGCTCCAAGCGAATTTTCGGTGCACTATTTTTTCATACGTCCCAGGCAAAGGCATGAGACATGATGTTATTGGTTGAAAACGGTAAAGTGATGCACACACAACATACGTATGACGTAGTCTAAGGCACGTTTTGTCCTTTAACCATATACGCTATAGCCACTTCTATACCTTTCTCTTTCTACGGTTAGTCGGTAGAGCATGAGACTCTTTCTACGGTTAAAACGGTTTTTAAAGTATGATTTTGGAATGACATATACGATACTTTTTTAAATTTAACACTAAAGAAGTAGCCGGTGACATCGTTTTATTTATCTTTTAACTTTATTTCTTAAAATACAAGCATAATTTATAAACCAGCTTTCGCATGCGACTTATTTCACGCTGAATTTAATAAACTAAATGAAGTAACTAGCCTGTGTGGTCTTCCAGACTATGCACTACAATTGTGCCAAATTATATCAAGATTAAGAAAGATAGGTAGATATCTTCTATTAAGATAATAAGAGCGTCGGTGAGAGCGGTCGAAGACTTGTAAACTGCAGGTCCCGAGTTCGAATCCCGCCATATCAATGTGTTTTTCGATTTTCATATGTACATATTTACCCGACGCTCTTAGTTGAAGGAAAACATCGTGATGCCTGCACATATCGGCGAAGAAATTAAATATATGTGTATTCACGTAAAATACGCGCTAGTCGTGGAGTTGCGGAAAATAGAGCCCATCATGGGTTGAACCTTATAATTATATCTTCCACTAGCTGGTGTGCGCGATTTCGTCCCCGTGGAATTAAATAATATGTTACTCGGGGATAATGTAGCTTTCTAATGGTGAAAGAATTTTTGAAATCGGTTCAGTAGTTCTAGAGTTATTTCAATACAAACAAAAATTCAAAAATACAAAGTTTCTCTCTTTATAATATTAATATAGATTAACATCCATCTGAACTTTCCCATTTATAAATATTTGTATTAAAATTAATTTTAAAATTCCAAAATAAGAATTTCATATAAAAACGAGTTCGTAAATTCATATTTCGAACGTAGAATTTTTTGTATCAAACAATACGATTCCAATAAAACAGAAGCTTTATTTTCTACGAGGCTCTTGTTTTTCATCAAGATTAGCCTTTTAACAAAGTTTTCACTTTAAAACTTTTCCCTTCGTATCTTTACAAATGAAAATGTATTTCGCTTTTCATTCCACACTTTTCTCACTAAGGGTTCGTTCCCTTGAAAACGCATTTTGGAATTTTAATAAAAATGATTTCTTGCTTTTGATATTTTTTGTATACTTTTCAATAGTTAATTCATTAAAAATGTGAATGGAAAACGGACTTTTTTAATTTGTCAATGGTTTCGTTCGTAAAAGGAGACTTTTTCTATTTTGTTTCTAGGTTTTTTTTTATTACTAAACGAGCAGCGGGATCAACTAAATTAATTGGTCTGACGCCCATGGATATCGGCAACGCCATGGAACCACAGATGTGTTGCCGGCGTTTAAGGGAGAAGCACGCTTTTTTTTTTAAATGTTCAATTTTTAACATGTAGGTTACTGAGACGTTAAAATTATATTGTAACTAAATTAGATTTAATCTCTAAGTTAATTGCTTTATTTTTTTAAGTCCTTGATAAAGTTTATCATTACTTTTAATACTGTATTCTATTACTGTTTTAATATAATTTAGCTTCATTATTTGTTAATAAATTGTTCTTTTGTATAAACGATCAAATTCCCACAAACAGTGATCCATCAAAAAGTTTCATTTGAAATCGTAGATAGAGAAAGATATAGAAGTGGCAATAGCGTATACGGTTCAGTGACAAAAAATGCCTTAGACTACGTCATACGTATGTTTTGTGTGCAGCAGTTTACGTTTTTAAACCAATAATATCATGTCTTAAGCCTTTACCTGGGACGTATAAAAAATTAGTTCACCGTAAATACGCTTGGAGTGCCTTATTACTATATGATACGTCACATTTGTTTGGGTCTAATTTCTGGACCCAAATAAACAAAATCGTATACGGAGAAAGAGACCAAAGACGTGTCACTGTCTTTGTCACGTTACGTATATTTCGTATAAGTGTGTCTTTCAGTATGACGTATGCCATGTCTCATCTGCTTCTTTTAATCTATGTTTGAAATTGTTAACGATATTTTCATACAAAATAATAATGTCTGTTTGTGATTAGTCGTTACAAATTAGTGAAAATATGATTATAATAAAGTCAACGAATTACTGCCCATTTGTCGGGGGTAATACCAAGGGTGATATTATTTACATTGCTTATTAGGTTTGTTACGTTAAACCTCATTTATGTACAGTCAAGGAATTAAATTCCCTTCCCATAAAACTAAAATCATACAACAAACTGTCAAGAGCTAAAATTAACAACGAGAGCATTTAATACATTAGGGCCTTTCTACAATAGTTTCCTAAGCAGAATTATTACAAATTTTTGAACCTCCCTCCAATAGCCTCTTACGTAGAAGCAGCGTAGGTAATCAGTCCTTACGTGATCTTACATTTTTCTGAAACTGACCACGGATTTAAAGTTGTATGAACTATAAATGATATGTTACTAAAATGGGTAGCAAATATACTTCCCCGACTGTGCTCTCCGGTAATCAAAATTCATCTTATTTGCCTGTTTATGTACATTTTATCTGCCGTCAACGTACTGTTTATGAGCTACATTAGGAGTCATAATTTTCATAATTAATTATATTTGATAAGAAAATTCATGATCTGCCGTTAAAGATGAGTTATTGACAAACATCACATTACTTCGTATGTTTTTCATAGCCTACGAAGATTTTATGTTTACTAACATTATCTGATATTAGCTTTAAATAAAAAATATTGCTGTATGATCACGTGCTGATGTGATTTTTTAACACGCTCTCTGCAAAACGGGGTCTAAAAGACCTCGTACAAGTCACACTTACAGTGCAGATAAAAATGTTGACCACCACATTGATAGTTGGCAATCCTCTACCGTGCCGTTTTCGCGAAACTTCCTGCCTCGCACAGCCGTACTATGGAATGGTCTGTCCTCGGTGGTATTTCGAAACCACTACGACTTAGGGTCCTACAAGAAGCGAGCTTATCATCTCCTCAAATGCAGGCAACGCATCTGTGGTTCCTCTGGTATTGCAGATGTCCATGGGCGTCGATGATCACCTCGGTGTTCTCGCTGCTCGTTTGCTACCTTTTCTTATAAAACAAGTACAACGTAGTAATAAGACGGGGTCAATAATGTCTCATGCATGTTAATTGACTCCAAAAAGAAGGAGGTTTTTAATTACTCTAAGTTTCATTTTAATTTATTTTCGATATCTCTATTTCCCTATTTCATAAATATTGTATAATTACACTAGCTGTTGCTCGCTACTTCGTCCGCGTGGAATCAAATAATATAGCCTATGTTATTTGTGGATAATGTAGCTTTCTAACGGTAAAAGAATTTTTGAAATCGGCCCAGTAGTTCTTGAGTTATTTCAATACATACA
>QDHC01006368.1:482083-494809 GCA_013186455.1 Papilio dardanus tibullus
TAAGTCACGGCAGTTTATTAAAAACTTAAGCCACCGATTCGTGCCGTTCTGCATAAGTCATGCGAATAAGACTAGGTCAAATAGGTCTTAAGTAATTAAAAAAACGGTCTTATTACTTAAGTAATAAGACGGCGATCACGAGTAGGGCACTAGTTAACGCCGTGTTTAAAAAGCGGGTTGCAAACGGGTATTATACTATTCAAACATAATAACGGCTCAGTTACGCCAACCGCAAAGTTACTAGAAAAACTAAAGACCCTTTGTGTGCTGGGCATATCAACGGTTTAATTGTATAAGCGAAATACTTAAGCGGTTCCTTAACAGGTAAGCAACACCCACATATTATTATAGTATTAACTTAGTGAACACTGAAATCGCATATTTACGAAGCTTTCTAAAAGGGGCTTTTTTGTATCAGGGGGAAATTTTTAAAGCCGACCCTGCCGTTTGGGGGAAAGAAAGGGTTATGTGAGATTTCTATTTACTAAAACCCCTTCGGTGGTCATCCTGGAGTGCGACTGTGAGAGTCACGGCTCCTGTGGAACACACCGGTAGGCGCTGTTTTGTATTGTATAAGGAGATAAAAGTTAAATTTCTTGTGAGGTTTAATAAGAAATGTAACTCTTTTCTTGTCTGTATTGTATTGTTTAAGGGACTAATAGTTACATTTCTTGAGATCTAATAAGAAATGTAACTATTTTCTAGTCTGTGTTTGCGATCCCCGCATTAGTCATGTCCAGGTCAACCTAAAATTGTGTTTGATGCAAGGTCTCGTGCAAGCGAGCCGTCATTAGTTTTGGATAGCATTTTAGTTTAATGATAAGTGATATCAACCTGCACATATCGGCGAAGAAATTCAAAGATATATGTCGTATACACATATCTTTGAATTTCTCAAAATACGCGCTAGTCGTGGAGTTGCGGAAAATGGAGCCGATCATGTGTCGAGCCCTAACTTTATTAAAAAATCTTTAATTATGAATTATAGTCGAATTTCGAGCAATGGGCGAGTAGCATTAAATATATAACGTAGAAGCTAAATTAAATTCAACCATCGCAGTCCAAAGAGGAAGTATGGACGCAACTCGTTTGCTAGACTTCTGAAGCCTCTAATTTAGCTGAAGTGGCTATAAAGTTGAGGTCGGGCTCCGACATTTTGTAGGCATATGCGGTTTGCTCCATACATTTTATATGTACGACTATAACTGTATGCAATGTAACTTCAAGCTGTAACTTAGCTATAACTTAAAAAGCTGAGAAGTTTATTTAATTAGATATTATTTAATATTTTAAATTAATACTTTTAATTAATTATCTTCCTATGCTTTAAAAAAAATGTTTTTTTAATCTTTGATGCTTATCCTTATCCTCATCATTATCCTTACATAGTATAAAACAATAACGCATTTTTATGTTTGTCCCTATATATGCTTGAATCTTAAAACTACGAAACGGATTTTGATGCGGTTTAATGGATAGAGTGATTCATAAGGAAGGTTTTCATGTATAATACATTCACAATATAGTAGAGTAACACTGATAATTTTGAGGGTTTTTAATATGATGTCGTAAATTAGTGTAAGGATAGTGTATATCAAACGTTATATATACGATTTCCACCCGTGCGAAGTCGGGAGGGTCGCTAGTTTATGTATAATTGTTTATTTGATTAATTATTTTGCTAGCTTTTCTTGGAAGAACTTGTTCACAATATTTAGATTTAGTTAAAATATAGTTCAACTATTTAATATTAATTATAATGGAAATTCACGCATAATTTATGTAAACACAGGTACATAGGGAGCGCAGTATGTAAGCAGAGCTTGTAGTACACAGCCGAGAAAGCGATCAAAACGAAAAAAAGCTAATTGCTGTGTAAAAATACTTGTATCCTGGATTTGTTTCAAAAGACTAGCTAAGGATTCGTGTCAACTTTGTATTAATTTCGCTTCGTTCGTTTTATAGCGACATGGAAGACATAACCTTAAACCATTTTTATTATCTAAGGAACATATGTGATCCATTCTCTTTGAATACAATTAATTTAAGGATCGAAATAGAAATCGAAAATCCTGATATATCGTGTAAAAGGATTGATTCATTTTTCCCATGCAGAATATCAAAATCCATTTCACATCTACCTATGTTGGTTATTGGATTTGATCGCCAGTGTCTCGCTTCGCTTTTGGTTAGCTTACGCTATGCTACAAGCGTTGTGTTTATTGACGTATTTCGCTCAAGCGAGGAGATAGCAAATGAGAGGGTCGCAGACAAAGACGCGAGGAAATGGAATTTTCAAGTAGAAGACACATTTCAATTTCAGAAATGATAGAACTAAATATACATTAATACACTATGATGAGGTAGCATAGATTAAAAAAGGGAGATGAGACATGACATATATCATACTGACAGCGACTGAGACACATTTATACGAAATATACGTAACGTGACAAAGACAGTGACATAGATCTAACTACATCTTCGTTGTTAACTCTTCGACTTCCCGATTCTCTACTAATTTTTCACCTAACTTTTTCTTAATATCAAAAAGGCGAAAGTCTTAGTGGCCAGTACGCCAGCAAAGAGTTTATATGCCTCAATCTTCACTGAACAGTTGTGTGTAACAGCTAACTTATATATCTAGTAAATACAAGTAAATCTGAACTTGAATGTCTCTCGACGAAGTTAAATCAATTAGTAAAGTCTTCGTTAAACTAGAGTTAAGTCAATTCAGTGCACTCTGCAATGTGGTTAACTTGTAAGTTAACGAACTATTATTTAAACACATTCTGAACACAGTTTTATTATTATTTGTACTAAAGTTATCAAGACATATTTTAACAGTGGTACGAGTAGAGCCCGCTTTAACATCTTCGCACGAATTGGCCGGCAGGCCCGGTGAAATACCACGACTACACAGAAGACAGGCATCAAATGGAAGAAATTCCGTGTTTTGTTATATGAGTGTGGTACCGGAGGCCTAATTTCAGTCCGCTTTCCCTTTCTATCCTTATCATATAAGGAAATGATGGGAAGGGGAAGTGGATATGGCAGGGGAGGGGACGTATAGGAAGAGAAATTATGCGTCTCCTCCTCCGCAGATTAAGAGTAGGCAATGCATCTGTAATTGCAGATGTCTATGGGCAACGGTCGCTTCGGTATTTCAGCGAATCCAGGTGGCCGCTTGCTTGTTTGCCACTTTATAAAATAAAATAAAATAAAGTACAAAACGCGACGTTATACCGTATCTTTAGTTTTAGTTTATCAATGTATTAAGAGTAAATATTTGTATAAGGTTTGAATATTTTTTTTGTAAGAAAAGTGGGCAACCGTGCAGCGGGAACACCGAGGTGATTATCGACGCCCATGGACATCAATACGAGGAACCCCAGATGCGTTACTGGACTTTGAGGAGGTGATACTCGCTTTTTGAAGGACCCTAACTCACATATTTGGGCCTCAATCGAGTG
Source organism: Papilio dardanus tibullus (assembly GCA_013186455.1). Classification (NCBI taxonomy): domain Eukaryota; kingdom Metazoa; phylum Arthropoda; class Insecta; order Lepidoptera; family Papilionidae; genus Papilio; species Papilio dardanus. The sequence goes on from QDHC01006368.1 coordinate 485,557, forward strand.
ATTTTTTTAACCATTGGGCTTACTGGGGGTTAGTAAAGTACGTTAGCTACGAAGCGATTCTATAGCGTACGTTTAAAATATATGGAACTGACAATCACGTTCGATATCTCACACGTGACAAGCAGATGACTTATCGTATCGCAATGTCAGTTTCATACATTTTTGTCGATTCCATCAGCGATATCGCCAATCGAAAATTACTTTGTGTAGCCCCCCTGATCGATGACAGGCAAACACCGATTAAATCAGCCATTTTGTTTTTATTTTATAAAAAGTTTACTGAAATAAGCTTAACTTTCATGAGGCCAGAAACAATGTCACGTAACGAGACCGGAATAATACCGCGTTGTTATAATAAAAGTAAATTGAATTTGTAATACTACCATGAATAATTGAAAGGATTAAAATGTTAGAATTAATTTCATCCCTTTAAGTATAATTACATTGAATTAAGAACTGATGATGTCGTATTTAGCTGTAAAGGCTTTTATTTTTATAAGAAAAGGGGGCAAACGAGCAGCGGGAACACCAAGGTGATCATCGACGCCAATGGATATCTGCAATAGCAGAGGAACCACAGATGCGTTGCCGGCCTTTTAGGAGATGGCTACTTTTGCTAAGCCTAATAAGCAATTAAGTTCTAAATATTTTCCTAAAAATATTTCCTATCCTTCGTGATCTCTGAAAAAAACGAAATCTATACTAATATTATGAAGAGAGACTCTTTGTACTTTAGATTTTTTGTATTTTTTGAAATAACTCAAGATCTACTGGACCGATTTCAATTATTCTTTCACCGTTAGGAAGCTACACAATCCCAGAGTAATACTGGCTATATTTTTCAACTCCACGCGGACGAAGTCACGAAAAACAGCTTGTAATTTAAATTAAGTACAAAAGTTTTGGTAATTAATATTCACAGATATATGTGTATAAAAATCTAAATCGATCATAATATTTTGTAATTATGTACTGCGATTGCAGATGCGTTGCCCTTTCTTAGTGTACGGGGGACGAGACGCACAGAAAGAGATTAATTCCTCTTCCTATGCGTCTCCTGCCCCAACAAATACACTTCCCCTTCCCATCATTTCCTTATAAGAAAAGGATAGGAAGGGAAAGAGGACTAAAATTAGTCTTCCGGCACCACAGTCATCAGACCGAACACGGAATCGCTTCCATTTGAAGCCTGGCCTGAACATTCTGTATGGTCGTGGTATTTCACCGGGCGAGCCGGACAATTTGTGCGAAGATATTAAAGCGGGCTCTACCACTTTAAAAAAGTATGATTTTGGTTTTGTCTTAATTAACTAATCCATTTTCTTAATAAATAAAGATTAAATCAATATTTCCTAACCTATTTTATTTGGAATATTTCACCACAATCTTAATTCACCCCTTAATTCTTATAATTTACGGTTTATTCTGTAAGCTACGTAGCCAAGAGATTTTCTTTAATATTTTGTAAATCGTCGAGAGAATTTAATCTCTTCCACAACACTGTAATCACGTTTCCAATTAAAAATCTAAACGGCTTTTAAAACATTGCGAAAAAAAACTGTAAAACAATTAATAAGTAGATCTTTTGTTATTAAATTATTGAGAAAAGTAATTAATTTAAAACAATGAGTTACTTCGAAGAATTCACGAGGTAATTTTCACTTGGTTACTTGATACTTTTGCAATGCTGATAATTGAATAAGTTTGTAACATTTTAATGTCAAATTAATAACAAAGATTATTAAATAGATTAAAAGAAGGAGATGAAACATGACATATGTCATACTGACAGAGACTGAGACACATTTATACGAAATATATGTAACGTGACAAAGACAGTGACGTAGATCTTTGGTCCCTTTCTCCGTATACGATTTTGTTTGTTTGCGTCCAGAAATAAGACCCAAGCAAATGTGACGTATCATATTATATTGTGTCGCTCTAAGCGTGTTTTCGGTGTGCTAATTTTTCTTACGTTCCAGAAAAATGCTTAAGACATGATATTATTGTTTTAAAACCGTAAAGTAATGCACACACAACATACGTATGACTTAGTCGACGGCATTTTTTGTTTCTGCCTCTGTTCCTTTCAAATGTAAAGAAATATTTCTACGCAGGTGCTACGAAACCTGATAGTCGTAGCCCGTAGCACGGAATCTACGTTCGATGCGCTACGGTAAAAAGCTCTATAATCATACTTTTAAAATGGCAAAAAGCCAAGCTGCAATATAAAGGCTGTATAATTCTGATGCTTGCAGTGACACATACCCAAAAGTAATTGAAGTGAAAAAAAAAGTTTTAAGACTCTACACTATTTTGGCGAAAGATGTCTCCAGACTTACTTCGCTATTTCAGCGAAAAATAGTTAAAAATATCTTTTTTTTTTATTTACCTTTTTGTTACTTTTTAGTACGTTCCGTTTTCATGTATTCCTTTTAATAATAATACGATGTAAAAAAATAATAATTATAATTTGCTATTATCATAGTGCCCGTATACGGTTTGTCAAAGCGTAACTCTTGTTGATATAACAAACATTGAACTAAGCAAATATACGGCTTGTATGTTTAGATTTATTTAGTTGAAAATATTTTCCAACATATAGATTATTTTACCAACATTTCCAACATATAATTTAATATATCTGAAGTATTGTAGAACGATTTATGTTTTTAAAGTTATTTTTTTAATGCTATCATAATATCGTAACACAACATTTTAATACTAGAACTGAACTCTATGTTTACAAAATATTATTTCGTATATCTTTATTTACATATTTTTTATATAATACATTTCACTTTAAAAACATAAAAAAATAAAACATATTATATAAAAAATAGTGCACGACCAGCTGCGGAATCCGATGACTCAAGCAACCAGTGGTCAGGGCTGCAGAGAAAGGAACCTCCTCACTATACGTGCGGTCTCTAAAATAACTTTTTTTTTTTATAAGAAAGGGGGGCAAACGAGCAGCGGGAACACCAAGGTGATCATCGACGCCCATGGACATCTGCAATACCAGAGGAACCACAGATGCGTTGCCGGCCTTTGAGGAGGTGATAACTGTCTTTTGTATCGGGCCCTTAATCCAACCGTTGAGCGAGAGCTTCTTAAGATGTTGGTCGAAGCTTTTTGCTATTAATCCATGCACCGATATTATTTCTATTGTTATATTTTACAAAAACGTGATTTATATTTTTTTTATATTATAAAGTGGCAAAAGAGCAAGCGGCCACTTGGACTCGCTGAAATAGTGAAGCGACCGCTACCCAAAGAAATCTGCAATTGCAGATGCGTTGCCTACCCTTAATCTTCGGAGGAGGAGACGCACAGCAAGAGGATAATTTCTCTCCCTATGCGTTCCCTATTCCGGAAAATCCACTTCCTCTTCTCATTATGTTGGAAAATCATTGTTAAAAAACTTTACAAGTTCTTGATCTAACAAAAATAACATATATATAATCCGAGGATTACTACGCAAATAGAAATTAGTTACAATATTTTATTAAATATAAAATTAATATTTTCAACAACTGTGAAGTTAGATTCCTAGTATTTTAACAGCGTTGATATATTGTAGTAATACTAACTTCTAATGGTACTAACTTTTGAAAATACGACTATAAAATTGGCTCCACGCCAAATGCATGGCTCCGGTAAAAAGGGAAGTAATGGATTCCGATGTTCATGCGCTGGACAATTTCTTTATTAATTTGAGATATATTGATCATCTATACTAATATTATAAAGAGAGAAACTTTGTATTTTTGATTTTTTGTATATATTTAAATAACTCAAGAACTACTGGGCCGATTTCAAAAATTCTTTCACCATTAGAAAGCTACATTATTCCCGAGTAACATAAGCTATAATATTTAACTTCACATGTACAAAGTCGCACACAACAGCTAGTTCATTTGTAATTTGATTTCCGATTTTACATTTCTAAATACGAATATTAATTCGATCTCGGAATATGCAAACATGATATACTGAAGTAATACTTGGTCCGAGCATCTAATCTGGCAATCCGCCAGATGCTGGCTAATATAAAAATCGGAATAATAGATTCTGATCCGTGCACTGGACAAGTGCTCGGTCTACGAGTAATTGCAGTCATTTGCTACCACTCGAGTGTAGTAAGTTTTTGCAAACAAGAAATTGAATAATGTTCGAATCTGGTAGCATTATCACATAACAGTGGTAGAGCCCGCTTTAACATCTTCGCACAAATTGGCTCGCCCAGTGAAATACCACGACCACACAGAAGACAGGCGTGAAGTCCAAGCAATTCCGTGTTCCGTCTGACGAGTGTGGTGCCGGAAGCCTAATTTTAATCCACTTTTCCTTCCTATCCCTATTCTACAAGGAAACGATGGGAAGAGGAAGAGGATTTTCCGGGGGAGGTGACGCATAGGGAAAGGAGTTGTCCTCTTTCTCCGAAGATTAGGGATGGGCAGCGCATCCGCAATTTCGGGTGTCTATGGGCAGCAGTCGTTTCGCTATTACAGCGAGTCCAGGTGGCAGCTTGCTCGTTTGCCAATTTATAATATAAAAAAAATGCTGCATCAGAATTGTCGATATAGAAAATGTTGCGAATGGTGTCAAGAAGCGATGACTGAGACGACGGAAGATTGAACGTGGTTGAAAAAATCCTGGTGCGGCACATTTGGGAGGGGAATCTTATCAAGTTTTTCTTTAATACCACGGGTAAAAAGTTGCTAGCCAAAGATAATAAATAAAAACCAAATATTAAGATCGGCTTAGATTTTATACGCATATCTGTGAATATTAATTACCAAAATATTTATTGTACTTAATATAATTTAAAAGCTGTTTTTCGCGACTTCGTTGGCGTGGAATTAAAAAATAGTCTACGTTACTCGGGGATAATGTAGCTTTTTAACGGTGAAAGAATTTAAGAAATCGGCCCAGTAGTTTTTGAATTATTTTATTACCAAAAAAACATTTTTTGCCTCTTTATAATATTAGTATAGATTCAAATTAATTAATTGGAGTTATCATCTTCTGGACCTAATCTCTTTGGAGTGTCGGCAATATTTGTACTCTTCCATACATCTTTATCAACCTGAATTCTGAATTCATTTCCTTTTAACGCATATTCTGTTTCAGACCATCCATTCGTGTGCAAATCGAAGGCAGGCAATGCATCTGCGGTTCCTCTGGTATTGCAAATGACCATAGGCGTCGATGATCAACTCAGTTCCGCTGCTCATTTGAACCTTTCTTTTATAAAAAAGAGCATATTTTCGCATGAGAATTTTAAAACGAACATTTTCGGTCTGAACAAAACATTAAAATCACATAATTAACACGTTACACGGACCGAAAGTCAATAAATAAACATTAAGTCACTCTCAGAGCTTTTTCGGCTTGTAAACACTGCAATGGCAGTTAATTGCATATGTCATTCGTTAAAATACTTCTGTAAAAAACATTTTCAGAGCATTATCGTGGAAGAGATTTACTTTGTATTTGCAAATCTTTATTCCTCTGCACTCAGATTCGTTAACCTCACCTCTTGGGGTAGGCTCCGCGCCCCTCGGTGGAGACCTATAATGAGCTGGTGATGACGACTCAGGGTTGTTAAGGGACTACTGAGCAATTGTTAGCGTGAATAGAGTACTAAGAAACCACTGAATTGTTAACAATCTTCTGTTGAAGTCAATTAAAAAAATAAAACAGTTTTTTCTTAGTCAGTGACAAAACACTGAATGAACGATAATTCAATCAGTGATTGAATGAATAAATAATTATTAAACTAAACAGAAATACATTATCCTTTTTTTATCTCAAGTAAATAAACAAGTAAATACAGCACTCTTGAACTTGTTTGAAAATGTAATGGGTCGTATACTGCTTTCGTTGGACGCGAGTAAAACGTTGGATGTACGGAAGGCCTGATGCTTCGCTGAGATTTCATACGATTTTAAGTTCGAACTTAATAACAATTCTTGTCTATAATATAAAAATGTTTGCTTAAGTCATTACTTTTGCTCAAGAATTTGCTTTTGCTCGTGTATAAATACGACGGTTATTCTTATCACTTGGACCATAAGGTAATTTCCAAGGACCTAGTGATGGATTGACTTAGGAATATTGTCAAGACATATTATGAAATACCGACATCGTTTGCTAGATAATAGATAAATATAAAAAGTATTACATTATAGTAGATTCAATTCATTAAAATGACATTACGATTCAAACATTGCTGGGCTTGAATGAGTGTCCTTTTTATTTGCATTCACGAAGCGTCGTTGTTTCTAAATATTACGGAAAATTATTTTTATCACGATAGACTTCTAAAGTAATATGAAATAAGAAGAGTCTATTGTTTGTCTATACTATTATAAATATAGAAACTTTGTATTTTTGTATGTATTGAAATAACTCAAGAACTACTTTGCGGATTTCAAAAAATCTTTCACAATTACAAAGCTACGTTATCCCCGAGTAACAAAGGCTATATTTTTTAATTCCGCGAGCACAAAGTTGCTAGTTTCAAATAATCTGACAAGCTACTACTACCTAATCAAAATGTACAACACAAATACCGGAAGAAATATTAATTCTTTTCAAGAAATAAAGGTAAACTGGTAGAAAATTAAAAAATAATAATGGAATGAAGGCGAAAGTTTTTAGAATAAAGTATCAGTAAAATCCAAAAACATTTGACTTGAATTATTTTTGGTACAGTATAAGTTTGTAACTTGGGCCACACGTAAAGGTGGCATTTAGGTGGCGTATCAATCATACTCGTAGGTGACGTCACGGCCACCAAGGCGAGCCTCGATCGGCTATGGAAAGTGTATATTCTACTACAATGTTAAACTGCCAATGACATGAAAGACAATCTTTATAACATAAATTTTAGCACTTGACTTGTAGCAGGTCACGAGTTCAAATCCCGCCATGTACCAATGCGTTTTTCGATTTTCATATGTACATATTTACCTGACGCTTTTAGGTAAAGGAAAACATCGTGATGCCTGCACATATCGGCGAAGAAATTGAAAGATATGTGTATTCACGCAAATTACGCGCTAGTCGTGGAGTTGCGGTAAATGGAGCCCATCATCGGTCGAAACCTTTAACCTTTAACATAAATCTTATAGTTTTAGTTCAATTCATACAAATACTAGACGTCGCCTGCGACTCGCGTTGTTAAAATATAATAATTAGCCTATGTGTTCTTCTAGAATATGTTCTACATCTGTTCATATTTTTATGGAGATCCGTTCAGCCGTTCTGTAGATACTTTCAAGGTAACATCCATCCAAATATATTTGCATTGAAAACACTAGTAAGCCTACATTCACGCGTGAGCTTTTTCAACGCGCGCTAATAAAGCGTTGAGATATGTGTATCTTTGTACCCTTGCTTGTCCCAGCATAGAGTTACAGTCGAATACCAAGTAATTTTGTAACTAAACGTGTGCTTACAGAAATATTTTAGTAGAGTAGATTAGTAAATATAATACTTTGTTCAGATACTTACCTACTACTCGATTAAAATACTATCCCGGTGAGAACAAGGCTTTAGAGACAGCGCATTTTTTCTGAGACTAAAGTAATAGGGGCTTACCTAAAATACATTCACTACGAAGCGATTCATTAACGAAAGTCAAAAATCTATGAAACTGACATTGAAATTCTCGAGCGTCATTATCAGTTTCATACATGTTTGACGGTCACTATAAAATCGCTTCGTAGCGAATTTACTTTGCACCCCTCAGAATAGCTTAGCCGTTTTGACGATAGGCCTTATAGTGTTGCTGTGATGAACACAACTATGTCAGTGGAAATCGGTTTTTCCCCTATGTGAGTTTTGTAGAAAACTTTTTGCATGTTACAAAGTGAACGGTTGTTTGTTTAGGATGACCCTCTCTGATGTTCAGAAAGGGAATTGAAACTATAAACATTCGTGTTTAAATCAAATGAGCAACCTTTTATATAATTTACTGGTTTTGTTACCTTTTTTTATATTATTTTAAAAACTACGATAGTTTTGATAAAATATATAGCATAAGTGCTGAGCTGGCATCTATTGCCATTTTAATAAACTTGTTCAATGTAAATTTGTTTTAAGGCAATAAATATTTTTCATTTCACATCATTTCATTTCGTTTCGTTTCGTTTAGTTTAGTTTAGTTTAGTTTCCTTTCCTTTCGTTTCGTTTCGTTTCGTTGCATTTCATTTCATTTCATTTCATTTCATTTCATTTCATTTCATTTCATTTCATTTCATTTCATTTCATTTCATTTCGAAACTCAACTTTATCAGTAACCTTTGACTATAAAGAAATGGACAAAGCAAAAGAATCAAAATTGTACTTCAAGGTTTTTGAAGTTGAAAAATGTTTGAAGAAACATAATTTACACTTAGTGATGCGCTCTTATCAAGTCCTGTCTCTTAAAATTCAAAGTCAGAAACCAAAGATGTCATGAATAAACTACTTGATAGAATTAAAACTAAATCTTTGACATAAGTCTTAATCAAGAAGATTGACAAAGGGGAAACGTCAAAAAAATCTATCAAGTATGCAATGAACGTGAAAATTATAAACAAAATAATGTTTGATATTTAAATGGTGTTATATTTTAGTATCAAAAATATAAATGTGGGACCAATGTTTTCGTAGTCATATTGAAAACAAATGGGTCTCTTGCATAGCAAGGCAGCGTGTCTAAAACGAAAAATTGACGAGTCTACTAGCAATTCAAGGTGCTGCCAACTCACTTTATTTCTACCTTATCCTTTACTACCTGTCGCTCGCGACTTCGTCCGTGTGAAACCTTTACAAAATACATTTGATAAAGTAATAGAAACCCCTAAGCAACTTTAAAGTTTCTAGGAATCCGTAGATACTTTGGACCCCCATTTTGGATCTTTAGGGTTCGAATTTCTTAATATCCGTCCTCAGTGCACTTCTACGTAGTAACAGTAACCTCGGTACTAAATATGAAGTCTCTAGACCCAGTAGTTTTGGCTGTGCATTGATTTTAAGATTTCCGCCTGGTCTTATTATTTTTCAAATATAAATTAACGTTACAATTAATTTATTATGGAACAAATGTTACTCATTCTTAAATTGTTTAGTTGTTTAATTTACTTTAAACTAGCAGTAGTGCGCGACCTCGTCCGCAGGGAATTAAATAATATAGCCTATGTTACTCGGGGATAATGTAGCTTTCTAACGGTGAAAGAATTTTTGAAATCGACTGAGT
>QDHC01006368.1:514198-525195 GCA_013186455.1 Papilio dardanus tibullus
ACATACCGATATGTGCTCCCCCCGTGGGCACTAGGATCTAAAATAGATTCCACCCTGTAAAAAAAAAAAAAAGTTCGACCAATGATAGGCTCCATTTTTCCGCAACTCCACGATTAGCGCGTATTTTGCGTCAATTTACACTACCATACACGTATACCTAGATGTATCAAATCACGGAATACAATATTTTGTATTTTTTTATAAGGGGGCAAACGAGCAGCGGGAACACCGAGGTGATGATTTACGTCCATAGACATCTACAATACCAGAGGAACCACAGAAGCGTTGCCGGCCTTTAAGGATTACGCTCGCTTCATAAAGAACCCTGTTGTCCTGTCTATTGATGTGTTGAATGTCTATGACATATGTATGTGTAATAAATAATGTGACCATTATTTTTTGGTCTCAAAACGAGACACCTATAGTTTTCAGCCCCGGATCTAGTGGGGAGGGGATCAACAAAGCAAGCGATAACGTTTTCGTGCTCCCGGCTATTGTCTCGTCTCTCGGCTTATACCAGGTCCCGCCGGCTCGACTATCCATGTTTTCCCGCTGTATCCGAAAACGGGACAGTCCCGTTTTAAACGGGACATCTGGTCACGTTAGTAATATATCATATAATAAAACAAATTAACAAACTTTATTGCTGTCAATTTATTTTCATCTCTACATAGTTCTAGTAAATTTCCCATGAGGCGATGATATAAAATGTTACTTAATTATATGACTAATTTAAACTTTATTCCTAATATAATAAAGTTCAAATGTAATAATTTCTAGTAGTAGTGTAATATTTGACACTATACTATACTAATATTATAAAGAGACAAACGTTGTGTTTTTGTATGTATTGAAATAACTCAAAAACTACTGGGTCTATTTCAAAAATTCTTTCACTATTGCAAAGCTATATAATCCCCGAGTATAATAATCTTAATTTTTAAAATCTACGTGGACGAAGTCACGAACAACTGCTAGTCTATATAAATACTATAAAGAGGAAAGATTTTTATTTTGATATTTCTTGAAATAACTCAATAACTACTGAGCCAATTTCAAAAATTCTTTCACCATTAAAAAGCTACATTATCCCTGAGTAACATAGGCTATATTTTTATATTCTACGTTGACGCAGTCGCGAGCAACAGCCAGTAATCAATATTTCTGTCATGATATTACTATTCTATTATTCAAAATATCCCTTTTCTATGTATTTTTATCATATATTCGCAAATCCAATTGTTTTCCCTGCAAGGTATAAAATCTATGAAAATTATTCATAACCTTTTCTGACTAGTATTGCATATTTATTAAATTTTCACGCATTGTCTCTTCGAGTTATACTATTTTGAAGTTTATCAACATAACATGACTAGTAAAAAATACAATGGAATTTTACAACCTAAAGGAATAACCTGAATCGCTGATTTAAGGATTAAATAAATAAATTTGATTATTCTACATTTTGATAACATTAACATACCATCTTCGATGGATTCCAGAGTCGCCCTACAATGTGTATATCTATTTCTTCTTTCGAGATAAAATAAACAAGTTTTCAAAGGACCCGAGTATCATTTCTACCTTCGAGCCCTCTCCCACAATACAGTCAAACCTGGATAAACAAGAAATGGGTATAAGCGAGAATCATTCTCTGGTCCTGATGGACAATTTTCATAAGCGATAAACCTTAGAAAGAAACCTCAAGGTTCGACTGTATACGAAGTATACCCGGATTTGCCACGTCCCGGAAGGGACACGGTGTATTGTGAGTCATCATTAACGTCTGTATAGGAGGGGCCTTAGACTCGCTTAAAAGTTATTAAAGGATAATAAAGATCAAACTAAATGCTTCAAATGTTAAGTCTTGGTAACAAACAAGTCGCATTTATTATAAACTTAGTATTAAGTGGCAGCTTTAGTGTACTTTATTTATTTTATTTATCTTAAAACTACATTAATAATATATTTTAATAAAATAAAATACATATTCGTTATTCGATATAATGCATAAAAACTAAATAAAGTAATTACATATTTATTTTTCTTAAAAACTTTAGCAGATTTTTATGTTAATTATTTCTTTTGTGCCGATTATGCTAATAAATTTACTAATACAATCAAACGTCGATAAGCGAGACCTCGATTAGCGAGAAACCTCTATAAACGATAATATTATTCTAGGGTAATATTCTAGGGTCTACCTACCGACGAGCTATCTCCGAAAAAGGTAAGACTGTAGTCCAATATCAGAATTTGAACCCACGTTCCCAAGAGCGGAAGTACGTACCTTCAACCAATAAGCTATTAGTGTTTTGGATTATATTTTTTCACTAGCGACCCGCCCCGACTTCGCACGGGTGCAAAACTGATACTAAATACACTACAGAAAAACTGTGAACATTGTATATAACAGCCATACTAATAATAATTGAACCCGTGCGAAGCCGGGACGGTTCGCTTGTTATATATAAACCTTCCTTATGAATCACTCTATCTATAAAAAAACGGTATCAAAATCCGTTGCGTAGTTTAAGAAATTCAAGCATATATAGGGACAAACATAAAAAAGCGTTATTGTTTTATACTATGTAAGGATAAGGATAAGGATATCGCATACTATATTTTGTAAAACCTTTTTGATTTCACAACTTTTATTATTTTCATAAGCTTTAAATCTGCAAATAGATACCTGCACGAGTTTTTTTACTGTAATATTTTTAAATGAGATACATTTTAAAAGCTTGTATGAAAACATCCATTAACACAAGGTCGTGTCTGGCTTTTACGAGATGTGAATAATTCAAAGTAGCTTCGACTTTTATATTTTCAAATGTAACCAAGTCGTGTACACGAATATTTCATTGCCCTCTCACTTTAAGTATTTAAATATGAAGGGAAAATTAAAAAAAAATAGAGAATCTAGATATCTGCCTTGACCCGGTGGGGATCAGTGAAATAAGTTAGCTCGCCAGGGGGATTACCAAATGTATATTTCGATTGGAAATATCGTCGACAGAATCGATAAAAATGTACGAAACTGACAATGACGTTCGAAAAGTCATTTGCTTATCACGTGTGAGAAATCGAATGCCATTGTCAGTTCCTTGCAATTTTGATGCTCGAAAGATACTTTAGGTTACCCCCTTGCTGAGCAAACTTATGTTCAGTGAAGCCCACCGGGCATCGGGCATTATCGAATGCCGTTGTCAGTTTCATACATTATTATCTTAGTTGATCCGCTGCTCGTTTGCCCCTTCTCCCATAAAAAAAATTGTCGATTCCATCGGTGATATCGCCAATCGAAAAATACTTTGGGTTGCCTTCCTGAGCCCTTTGGCTCAATCACAAACTTAATATATAAAAATATGTTAGTGATCAAGATTTTTAGTCTGTGATTTATGAGTCAAACTACGAAATGTATTATTTAAATTCGAGCTAGTTTCTATCGGTGTTCGAATTAATCTTGCACGAGGCTACGTCTTTGAGAAGGGTAGAGACACGTCAAGATATAGTCCCAGGTGGCCACTAGTTATGCCCGGGCAGGGGAGTTGTCTTTTCGAGGGGAATATTTTGAGCTGTCAAAGTGGAATATGCCACTACAAAGATGAGAAACTACAGGATTGTCTCTGTGGATTTTTTTGTGACAGATTTATAAAAAGTATAGCCGACGCCCGCGGCTCTGTACGTATGGGATTGAAAAAAGAAGTAGCTTATGTGTTTTTCGAAATTACATTCTAGATCAGCGAGACCTTGATGAGAGAGAAACCTCTATAAACGAGAGTCATATCTTGGTCCCCTGTACTGTTGCTTATACGGGTACGATTACATTAGTAAAATATTACCTACTTCTCAACTGTAAACTTTTAAAAATCTTTCCAAGTCGAAGTCTTAGATTAGCGCAGTTTTCCGTTTGCTCCGTAATGCTCCGTTTATTATTATACGTTTAACACCTTTATGGATGGCAATAAAGGAAATCGAACCTACTTCCCTCCAAATAGCCTTTATTCAAGAGGGGAGCCGACATATTTTACCATGTTACGACTCTACTTTATTAGTTTAATGTATTTTTGGATCGAACCTCGTGCAAGAATATATCCAAGATTTTTAATAATTCTGGTCTCGAGCATTCTTCGCACCGGGATAATATTTTGGTCTAGTAGAAAGTGTCCAAACAAAAGATTTACTAATCTGCTCTACTAAAATGTTTCTGTTCGGACACATTTATTTACTAATTTACTTGCTACACAACTAAAATACTATCCTGGCGCGTACCAGGCTTTAGAAAACATTACTAGCATGTTTCCCAAAAAAGAAATTACTAATCTGCTCTAATAAATGTTTCTGTCCGGCACATTTAGTTACTAATTTACTTGCTACTCGACTGAAATACTATCCTGGTGCGTACCAGGCTTTAGAAAACGTTACTAGCATGTTTCCGAACAAAGAATTTACTAATCTGCTCTAATAAATGTTTCTGTTCGAACACATTTAGTTACTAAATTACTTGCTACTCGACTGAAATACTATTCTGGCGCGTACCAGGCTTTAGAAAACATTACTAGCATGTTTCCGAACAAAAATGTACTAATCTGCTCTAATAAATGTTTCTGTTCGGACACATTTATTTACTAATTTACTTGCTACACGACTAAAATACTAATCTGGCGCGTACCGGGCTTTAGAAAACATTACTAGCATGTTTCCGAACAAAGGATTCACTATTTTTTTCTACTAAATTCGTCCGCTATAGAATCACTACGTGGCGAATTTACATTGGGTAGCCCCCTGGATTAGTTATTACATTTTTTTATAATTACCCGCAGATGAAGTCCAGGTAGAGTTAATATCACTTAAAGTTTATACTGTACTAATTCCTTAGTTAGAAACTGCAGTCTAAATATACCGTTCACATATTGAAACTTGGTTTCTATATTAGTTGCCTTGCCTTTATCAATTTATCTGTTTCCGAAGCAGTTATATATAACTTCTACAGGATGTTACAGAAAGCTATTACTGTGTTCGAAGTTGGACGACCGAAATAATAACGTCAGAACGACGTATTAATAAGATTTTTGTGATATTTTTACTAGAATAAGGATCTTTGTTAGGGTTACGCAGATCTGTGATATCTCTAAAGCCGGCTGCAAAGGTTCATTCTTAACTGCGCAGTTTTAACTGTACAGTTAAAACGTCACACATGTCAATTTGAACTGCACAGTAGAACTGTACAGTTCTCAGTGTTGCCTACATAGGTCAGTTTTAACTGCGCATTCCAATTTTACAGTTAAAACTGAGCATCTGTAGCCAGCTTATGTCTGCATTCACACGGACGGTTTTTTAACGTTAGATTTGGCTTTTTTAACGCTCTCATCATTACAAGCATTGGAACATTGTTTTGTTCGTCCAGCGCTTAAAATGAAACGCTGCGCGATAAGAATTTAAAAGCGTCTCAACGCGCGTTGAAAAAGCGCTTGTGTAAATTAATTTCCTTGTATCTGTTCACACGGACGTTCTTTTAAATTTTTATCGCGCAGCATTGGATTTTGAGCACTGGTCGAAAGAAACAAGAGTGATTTAACAGTGTTCATAATGAGGTGAGCGTTAAAAAAGCGCCCGTGTGAAGGCTACGATCGCATTCGCAGGTTTGCGATGCCTTGTGTACGAAGGGTCTAATATAAAAGGATGTTTTCTGTTGGATACATAGAAAGCAATAATTTAATTAACCGAGAACATAACAAAGGTAGTTTGAACATGCAAATAAGTTAATTCGTCATTATGTTTACAAATAAAGTTGCATTAAAAAGTAAAACATAGGTAACCGTAAAGTTGTGGTACATGTAAGAGCGGATGTTCATAAACTTTCTTATACTGGAATAACAGTGGTAGAGTCAGCTTCAACATCTTCGCACGAATTGTCCGGCTCGCCCGGTGAAATACCACGACCACACAGAAGACAGGCGTCAAATGGAAGCTATTCCGTGTTTTGTCTGTCGAGTGTGGTGCTAAAGCCCAATTTTAGTCCACTTTCCCTTCCTGTTGTTTACTTATAAGGAAATGATGGGAAGGGGAAGTGGATTGGCAGAGGGAAGAGACGCATAGGAAGAGGTATTATTCTCTTGCTGCGGGTCTCCTCCTTCATAGTTTAAGGGTAGGCAACACGTCTGCAATTGCAGATGTCTATGGGCAGTGGTCGCTTCGGATTTTTCAGCGATCCTGGTGGCCACTTGCTCGTTTGCCACTTTGTAATATAAAAAAGTAATCGTTTTCGTTGTATATTTCGCTTGTTTTATGACTGTACCTTAAAATCCCCTGTTTAGAATAAATTAATATCAACTCCACGTTAATTGAGAGGGCAGCGGGTTGCTTCCTACGGAGGGTACCTCATTTATTATTCTTATAATACCCCCTTTAACCCCACACAGCTTTTGGGTTAATTTGCCAAAGGTCCTCTCGTATCTATGAAAATTCGTGCTTTGAAAATTAAATATTTGTCTGTAGGTGACAAGTTGGATAAGTCATAATTAAACATTAACCAAAAGGACCCTTTTAAGTTCGTTAAAAACATAATAAATAAAAAATATTTAACAACGGTTTTCATGACATTAACAACATTAAAGAAATTTTAAAATATCGATCGAAATAATTATATTTTCAAATTTTTAAGTCCGTAACTATCATATTTACATCAACTTTGGAACCTTGGCTATCCATTTATAGAGATCAGTGTCGACCCTCCATAGGGTCAATGATAGAATCGACAAATTTGTATATAACCGAAATCGACGTTCGATATCTCACACGTGACAATCACATGATTTTATCGAATGTCAATGTCAGTTTCGTACATTTTTGTCGATGCCATCAGTGACATCGCCGATCGAAAAGCATTTTGGGTAAGCCGACAGTGGTTCAAACATAACCCTAGGTCTGAGGTTTATGGTTTACTCAAAGTTCGAATTTAATACCGACTACGTTAATGCTTTTAAAATCGACCAGTTTATTGTATACTGAAATGAAACGATTATTTCACCGCTATTCCGTAATAGGTAATTAAAAGCGCTCAACATCGAATTAGGAGAATAAATAGTTTCAGTTTTATTGTTATTGATAGAAATAACAATACATTATTGTGTATTTGCAACTATTTTGCACAACTGGAGTGCATATTAGTCCTTTTGTGTACAAAGGTACACAAATCTTCAATTTTAGTCTCTTGCTAACATAAAGGGCCAATAGCCTAATAGTTTGTAGGCTTGTAGGTGTTACAAGTATGTTTTTTTTTATAATACAAAGTGGCAAACGAGCAAGTGGCTACCAAGATACACTGAAAAATCGGAAGCGATCCTTCACTATAAACATCTGCAATTGCAAATGCGTTGCCTACAGTTAACCTACGGAGGAGGAGACACATAGCAAGAGGATAATACCTCTTTCTATGCCTCCCCTCCCCCGTCAGTCAAAATTAGTCCTCCGGCATCACACTCCTCGGGCGAAACACGGAATAGCTTCCATTTAACGCCTGTCTTCTGTGTGGTCGTGGTATTTCACCGGGCGAGCCGGACAATTCATCCGAAGATGTTAAAGCGGGCTCTACCACTGTTAATTTTCATGACAGATTCATTTTTCTTTTGGAATTTCCTCTGAAAAACTTAATCGGTGAGTTCATTTTAGAATGTTTTAAACGAAAATTAATTTATTTTCATGAAATGCGTAATTTAATAAAGAACATCGCCAAAATTATAATTAACCCATCAGATTATTAATAAACCAAGTTATTATTAATCAGTAAATGCGGTACAGATAATTATTTTTGCCTTTGACAGAAGTAATATAAGGAAAAATCTTTATACGCCAAATGAAAGCGATATAAGGTTTCTTTTCATATCTGTTTTCTTTTATTACTTTGCTATATTAATTTAAAAGAGAATTCTACCAATTATATCTTATAAATATACTAGCTGTTGTGCGCGACTTCGTCCGCGTGGAATTAAATAATATAGCCTATGTTACTCGGGGATAATGTAGCTTTCTAATGGTGAAAGAATTTTTGAAATCGGCCCTGTAGATCTTGAGTTATTTAAATACATACAAAAATACAAAGTTTCTCTCTTTATAATATTAGTATAGATTAGACTTACGGCCGCATGTTCGAACGCCACTCAAATTTAAGCGTCGCTTAAAATGTAAGTGTTGGTTAAACTGTCAAAGGATATTTTCTTTATCTCATCACCTTCAATTCACCTCTGTCTTCTGGTCGCGGCATTGCCCTGGGCCAGTCATGCAGATGTTGCAGTACCTTTTTTATAGGAGAAGGGGGCAACAAGCAGCGGTTCGCCTAAGTTAGTTAATCTGACGCCCATGGACATCTGCAAGACCAGAGAAATCGCAGATGTGTTGCCGGCCTTTGAGGGAAGAGTACGCTCTTTTCTTGAAGGCACCACTACTAAAGGTACTCTGTTCAGTCTAATTTGCATAATGCAGTACAAGCTCTGGGGAATGTTCCCCTAGTTGCTGTCACCTTTGATAAGAACACTTACAACGCTGAACCCTTGTTCGCACCAGGATAGTATTTTAGTTGAGTAGCAAGTAATAAGTATCCAAACAAAAGATCTGCTAATGTACACTACTAAAATGTTGCTGTTTGCATACGTTTAGTTCCTAAATTACTTGTTAATCGAGTAAGGCCTTTTAAACCTTGAACGCACTTTGATAGTATTTTAGTCGAGTAGCAAGTAATTTAGTAACTAAACATTTAAGAACAGCAACATTTTAGTAGAGTAGATTAGTAAATCCTTTGTTCGGATACTAACTACTTGCTAGTCGACTAAAATACTATCCTGAGGCGAACAAGTCTTTAGCAAAATTAGACTGGCATTTACGGTTAGTCCTTTCTTAATGCACTTCGGTGCAAGCTTCATCGATGTCTATATTAATATTATAAAGAGAGAAACTTTGTATTTTTGTATTTTGTATTATTGAAATAACTCAAGAACTACTAGGCCGATTTCCAAAATTCTTTCACCATTAGAAAGCTACATTATCCCCGAGTAACATAAGTTATTTTATTTAATTCCACGTGGACGCAGTCGCGCACAACAGCTAGTCTAATATATATCTACAAAATTTCACCAATATCCGTTCATCCGTACTGGAGATCTAACAAACAACCATCTATATTATATTAGTAGGTATGTATGATGTCCTCAATTACCTTAAATATCATAAAATGATCTAAAAAGGTAACAAATTGTAGACGTTAAGTATCAAAGAACTCCACGTTCCTTACGAGAACTAATTTAAATATGTAAATGCGGAACTCTGTCGAGGTGTATCAGAATTATTCGCAAATTGAATCCCATGAGACGCGGTGCGAGTTCAAACGATCCCGCAATAACTGAGAGCAATTGCATGCAAATAGACTTCACACTATCCTGTACGTCACCTTAGGAATATGTGAAACGAAGATGTAATATTAATAACGCTGTAACTTTCCATGTACTGGTGACATCGTTATCCTGGCTTTTTTTTACATAGCCTTCAATACCATTGGCCTGCCCTTTTCAGGCTATTTTTCCCTGTTACATCAAAATTAACAGTGGTAGAGTCCGCTTCAATATCTTCGCACGAATTGTCCGGCTCGCCCGGTGCAATACCACGACCACACAGAAGACATGCGTGAAATGGATGCAATTCTTTGTTTTGTCTGGCGAGTGTGGTGCCGGAGGCCTAATTTTAATCCACTTTCCCTATCTATCCTTTTCTTATAAGGACATGATGGAAAGGGGAAGTGGATATGGCGGGGGAGGAGACGTATATATAATTTCGTCCTGGTGATATATATCACTCTTTTATATCAGTATCTCACTGAATTGGAATAAACATTAAAAAATAAGAGTAATTACGATTTGAAAAATATTTTTTAAATAATTTGCTATTTAATGGTAAGAGAAAACACATTGTAAGTAGATGTACTACTCATCTATATCTAAAAGCTCTTATATCTGGATTTACAGATGGCGTCTTTCATACAAAATATCCTTACTTTCTTCAGTCTACTTCTTCCTTTGTGATCCACGTTCAATCTCATTACTTCCTTGTTTTTGTGATCAACTGCCAAAAACGTAATCATAACATCGAATCTAAAATCTGTCTGCGTTAAAAGCATCATATCTATGTCCCTATCTTCAATGTGGGGTAGACGCAACAGTTTTAGTCCCTTAGTTCTCCATCTTCCATTTCAGTTACAATCATGTCATTGTCATTTCATAACAACTTTAACGCAATCCATGCTCTCTCTAGGCATATTCCTACCAATGTACAAAGTTGTCTTATACTGAGGGTCAATTTGTAAACAAATTAAGTAAAATAATAAAATCTATTAAACAAAAAGATAAAAGCAAACACTAGTAAAAGTATGTCGCAAGACATAAAGTTAAACGTAAAAAATAAGTAAACAGGTAGAAGAGACGAGGGTAAAAAATGGACGAGCATTTTTTAAAAGCAAATCACTGTTTGATAATCAAAAAGCCTTGCCCGCTTTTATATTTTTTTTTCACAGAAACAAAGGCAACTTAAATGACGGTCATTATTTGACAATTATGAAATATGATTCGAGTCTCGAATATACGGAGCTACCTTAATAAAAATAAATAAAAAACTCAAACAGGAGAATTATCTTTATAAGATGTAATATAAACTGCCATAAACTGTTTAACTTAGTCAGGATTTAGAAAAAAAAATATAGGTTACTAGCTATTGTGCGCGACTTTGGCCGCGTGGAATTATATAATATAGCCTATGTTACTCCGGGATAATGTAGCTTTCTAATGGTGAACGAATTTTTGAAATCGGCCCAGTAGTTCTTGAGTTATTTCAATGGAAACAAAAATACAAAGTTTCTCTCTTTATAATATTAGTATAGATAGGTCTACAAGGATATTATGGCACTCGGAAAATATGTGAACTAACAATGTCATCTTGACAGCGTCACATTT
>QDHC01006368.1:534849-552543 GCA_013186455.1 Papilio dardanus tibullus
AGAGCGGAAAAATATTTCGTTGTTAACTCGGCAAAATTTTAAAGTCTGTTCATTAAATAAATAAACAATAAAAGGAAAGTTTTTCACTAAAATTACAATAAAAACTTTAAAAAATAATATTTTTGTTTGTCTTTTGCTTGTAATCATTTTATTAGTGGACTTATCCTAAAGGAGACTTAACAACTCTGAGTAGCTTCAAGCTTTTGGCTAGGTAAAAGCCGATATTAAAAAAATCTGGTGACTTTACAAGCATATTTTGAGAGCCCAACAATTCCAGAATAACACTGTGAAGGAAAAATAACGAAAAAATATTTTTATCTTAATTATTAACAGTGAAACATTTTTAGCTTTTTTCTCTGCTAAAATTCCGGCTTCGTAATAGCCTGACCATTTAAATAATGACTGTGCTCGTGATATGACGTCATTCAACGAAGGGTTAAAAAGCGTAAAGCATTTCTCATGATTTTATTAGCACACATTCTTTTATTACGTTTTTAAACCTTATTTATCAATTTATAACTTTAATATTATAGTCTATGTTATTCAGGGATAATGTAGCATTCTAACGGTGAAAGAATTTTTGAAATCGATTAAATAGTTTTTGAGTTAGGTAGTTACAAACATACAAAAGAAATGTTTGAGTCGCTTGAGTTACAAAATAAAACGAAGAAAAATTTTATAATAAACTATTGTAACGTACAAACATCTAAAACACTATAAAAACATAAAATGTTAGAGTTATCTCTTTAATTCTATACTGTGTATCGGACATCTAGAAAATAGAAATACGTGCTTCTAGAAGCGGCAATCGTCGACGGCATTCGTGCTCACTGAATTATGAGAGGAAAACAAATGACTTGTGTAAATAATGCCCCCGGCCCAACGTAGAATACAAAATGAGTGTATGTTGTAGTAAATAAAAGGTACAAGATATGTTTGAAGTTACATTCATACTATACTGCTAAAAAATAAACAAAGAAAAAATTGTCTATGCGTTTCGTTTCTCGATTCCCATTAGGTGGATTTACTAGTAACTAAAGGAGCTCCTTAGTGCAGATTCAGTAAGATAAATAGACACTAAGAAATTAATTAGTAATCATTAAATGATTCAAAGTGCGAGTTGACAACGTTTTCGCCACCCTCGTTCTCCCAGCTATTGTCGTGGCATCTCTCTCGCACACCACGCCCGGCCGGCTCGACTATCCAAATTTTACCGCGGTTTCCGAAAACGGGACAATTTGGAGTCACGAAGATTCTTCCGGGGACACCGGGACACATGACTGGAAAACGTGACAGTCCCGTTCAAAACGGGACGTCCGGTCAAGTTAGTTATAACGCACTGTTTTGCTTCATCCAGTCGATGTATGTATCTATAAATTTCACAGGATGTCGTTAGCTGCTTCTTAATATTTAAATTAGCATTCAACAAGACTTCTAACATTGCTTACGTTAGTTGAGTGCTTACAAACCAATACATTACCCAAATTATATGCATAACTCATATGTTGGAGTTTAGGCCTGTGCCAATAAATCCCAGTAATTAATCTACTAGGTACAGCGCCACGATGACGGCAGTCGCTTGGACAGGGTCCAGGTTCAAATCTGTGCAATTAGGATTACCTGAATTTACATTCGGAGAAATGTATAGAGGATGATTTAAATTCTTTCGATATCGCGCCTTCGGCATACTGCGCCTTCGCTAATCGCCTTGGTTTTATCAAAAACCAGAAGAAAATATAAAAGGAAAGTAAATATGTTAATTATTTGAGAAGTTTATTTCTTTAGTTAAGCACTGCTTTATATATTATCGCATTGACCCTTTCTTATTTGAACTCAAATTTTTTATGAAAAAATTACACCAAAACTAATTATTTATACGTTCAATTTAAATTACATGATTAGTTCATTATTCTTATTAACCAATTCGGGACAAGTACGTTTACTTTTATCCTTATCCTTACATAGTATAAAACAATAACCCTTTTTTTATGTTTGTCCCTATATATGCATCTTTAAAACTACGATTCCTAGGGAAGGTTTCCATGTATAATACATTCACAATATAGTAGATTAACACTGATATTTTAGAGGTTTTTAATATGATGTTGTAAATTAACACATTTTTAGCTTACGTTGCAAACGCTGCAGTATTTAGTATCAGCATTATACCGATTTGCACCCGTGCGAAGCCGGAGCGGGTCGCTAGTTAATAATAATTTGGTAAAACGAAACATCCTGTATACCGTTTCCAAATGCAAAGGGCACACAAGCCAACACGGTTTACGTAACATTCAAAGATATGTGTAATGAACGACCAAACGCCGTGTATACGGCCCTAAATCAACAATTCTGACTAGTATATCTTTGTTAATGTCCATCCCAATTTATTAAAATCAAGGTGGCCGTTTGCTCGTTGGCCACTTTATAGTATACTAGCTGTTGTTCGCGACTTCAACCGCGTAGAATTATAAAATATAGCCTATGTTACTCGGGGATAATGTAGCTTTCTAACGGTGAAAGAATTTTTGAAATCGCTTCAGTAGTTTTTGAGTTATTTCAATACATACAAAATATAAAAACACAAAGTTTCTCTCTTTATTACGAGTATATTAGTATAGAAAAAAATCTGCAGATACGCGAAAATGACAGTCAATTAATCCATGTTATACTAATATTATAAAGAGAGATTTTTGAATTTTTGTATGTATTGAAATAACTCCAGAACCACTGGGCCGATTTCAAAAATTATTTCACCATTAGAAAGCTACATTATCCCTAAGTAACATAGGCTATATTATTTAATTCCACGCGGACGAAGTCGCGCACAATAGCTAGTTCTATTTATAAATGTTCCCTGTGGCTTCTAGTTTATAGTAATGTCATAGTTAACTTTTAACCCCAAACATAACCATATAAACAAATATAACAGTAATGACCCAAGCCATTAAGTCAATCACAATGTAGACTTTAGTGGGTTTTTGTGTTTTAGTGTAGCTTATCTTTATATTGCCTTTAAAATAATTACAACTACAGTCTAACCTGGATAAACCTCTATAGGCGACAGTCTTTCTATAGTCCCAACTAGCTGAACCTAGCAAAACCGAGAAACTCGTTTTTTTTTTATATAATACAAAGTGGCAAACGAGCAAGTGGCCACCAGGATTCGTTGAAAAATCCGAAGCGACCCCAGCCTTAAGACATCTACAATTGCAGTTGCCTACTCTTAATCTACGGAGGAGGAGACGCACATCAAGAGGATAATACCTCCTCCTATGCGTCCCCCCAACCAATTCACTTCCCCATCCCATCATTTCCTTATAAGGAAATGATAGGAAGAGAAAGTGGACTAAAATTAGGCCTCCGGCACCAAACTCGTCGGACGAAACACGGAATTGCTTCCATTTGACGCCTGTCTTCTGTGTGGTCGTGGTATTTCACCGGGCGAGCCGGACAATTCGTGCGATGAAGCGGTTAAAGCGGGCTCTACCACTGAATTAGAGATACACGTCTATAAGCGATATAAATGTCGTGGTCCCTTGGACTCTCCTTTTCCAGGTTAGACTGTATATAGTTCTGTGATGAGACAAATAATGCGGGTAACTTTATGGTTACTGCTACTCATAAAAACGCTAATCTGGGGGCTATCCAATGTACATGCGCTACAAAGCGATTTGATAGCGAACATCAAAAATGTATGAAACCGACAATGAAGTTCGATATCTCAAACGTGACAGGCAAATGACTTATCGAATTTCATTGTCAGTTTCATACATTTTTGTCGATTCCATCAGTGATATCGCCAATCGAAAGATACTTTGGGTAACCTGTTAGCTTTAAGGATGATTATACTAAACGAGGATCCAACGTACAATATAGTAACTCGGTTTTTGAATGTTTTGTGTAAGTGAGATTGAAAAAATTAAATGGAACAGTGTGCAGTTTTCTTTATTTTTTTTGTTTCTTGCTGTATTTTAAATGCAATTGACTGCACACAACGTAACTGCTAAGACAACGGAAGTTGGAACACGGCCAGATATTTACCGATTTCTCAATTAACTTGCATTTTTAAAGTAGAATGTGTTATTTAATATTATTTATTTTATCTTAATAAACGTTAACAGTACATAATGAAGAAAATGGTTACTGAAAAGTGACTGTCAATTAATGAAGATTTGTGTTTAAAAAGATCGTTTTAATCGTTCTATACTAATATTATAAAGAGAGAAACTTTGTATATTTGTTTGTATTGAAATAACTCAAGAACTACAGGGCCGATTTCGAAAATTCTTTCACCATTAGAAAGCTACATTATCCCCGAGTAACATAGACTATATAATTTAATTCCACACGGACGAAGTCGCGCACAACAGCTAGTTTATACATGTAGATAAAGTACTGTATCTAAATAATTATATCGTGACCATGCCCAAGAGAACAGCATTGTAACGTTCAGGGACTGATACTCTTTATAATATTTGCCGTTATGGGAGACCACGCCCTGTATACACAATGACCACATTAATTTGTTACAGAGCCGTTAATTGAGACGGCTTTATGCAACAATACATCAGTATAATTAACACAATATTGATATTAATTATTCAAAGATCACTCAAAGGTTAATGGAAGCTTCATGTGGAGATAAAATAAAATAAAATATATTCCCCAGCGAAATAATGCAAACTAATTAAACATCACCGTTGGCTATGTTGGTAGTATTGATCAGTTGTGTGGTAGTTTGTGCAGTGGTAAAGCCCGTTTTAACATCTTCGCACGAATTGTCCGGCTCGCCCGGTGAAATACCACGACCACAGAGAAGACAGGCGTCAAATTGAAGCTATTCCGTGTTTCGTCTGAAGAGTGTGGTGCCGGAAGTCAGAGGTCAAAATTTAGTCCACTTTCTCTTCTCATCATTTCCTTATAAGGAAGTGATGGGAAGGGGAAGTGGATAGGCAGGGGAAGGGACGCATAGAAAGAGGTATTATCCTCTTGCTGTGCGTCTCCTCCTCCGAAGTTTAAGAGTAGGCAACGCATCTGCAATTGCAGATGTCTATGGGCAGAGGTCGCTTCGGATTTTTCAATCCTGGTGGCCACTTAGTATTATAAAAAAAGGTCGATCGTCCTTTTTTTTAAAAAGTTATAGTTATATTATCATTATACACTGTAGAAAGTTGATAAGACAAGTAAGTAGTAGTAATTGATATTTAGTTTGCACATTCAGTGTCTAAGAGAGGTGTGCCATTACTTTGGAAAATTTATGCTTTTTCTTGGAATTTTTCATTATTGTATTTTAAACCTTAATTGCCGTCAAGTCAATATTTACTTAAGACATTTTTATTCAATCATATAACAAAGTTACTTAGTACGGTACTTAAAGCGATACCGTGCTATTATAAAAGCTTTTAAACTTATTCATTATAGCATAATATCGTCCGTGCAGGCACGTTAATTGAAGTGACATCGCCTCACCGACCGCGGGACTACATTTTCTCATAAATAAATTACGTTTTTAATCTTCGTTAATTTTATATGTGTATCAAAACATAACGTAACGTTAATTACAATGTATTAACCTGCGACCCAAATAAAATGTTCACATATACAAGTTTATTACGTATAAACCACTTACTAAGCGTCGGTGGCTCAAGGGTTAAGACCTTGATTTGTAATCCTGCAGTTCCTGGGTCCAAATACCGCGATATACCAATGTGAATTTCAACCAGACATTTTTATGGTGTAGGAAAAGATGATACAAACTGCACATATCGGCGAAGGAATTCAAAGATATATTTAAAGACAATCCGCACTGGTCCATCGTGGCCTTAAGCCTTGTTCGCACCAGGATAGTATTTTAGTCGAGTAGCAAGTAGCATTTATCCGAACAAAGGATTTACTACTGTGCGGACTGGTTTAAGCCTAAACCTACGCACTACGATAGTAATTTTGTATCAAAACGTGTCCGAACAGAAACATTTTAGTAGCATAGACTAGTAAATCCTTTATTCGGATGCTTGCTACTTGCTACTGGACTAAAATAGTATCCTGGTGCATACCAGGCTTTAGGGTCAGCCCCGACCCCTAGGTGGGGACGTATAGTGATGATAATTAATTGCTAAGGACCATTATGTCTTCCTTAGCGTCGGTAGTACGTAGAATAAGAAATTTTTATTATGAGTCTCCCTTTGAAACCATTAAGTGCCATAAAGAATATTTAGTTTATAGGTACAAACATTTTAATTGCTGTGTTACCATAGTCCCAAGGATGTTTCAATATTGTGAGGAATTTGTCTTTGGAATTGGGTAAGTGGGTTGGTGCCCACAAAGCCTACTATGTTAATAGTCTACCGTTTTATGAAAATACTAGCGACCCGCTCCGGCTTCGAACGGGTGCAAATCGGTATAATGCTGATATTAAATACTGCAGCGTTTGCAATGTAAGCGCTTAAAGTATGTTAATTTACGACATCATATTAAAAACCTCTAAATTATCAGTGTTACTCTACTATATTGTGAATGTATTATACATGAAAACCTTCCTTATGTATCACTCTATCTATTAAAACGGCATCAAAATCCGTTGCGTAGTTTTAAAGATTCAAGCATATGTAGGGACAAACATAAAAAAGCGTTATTGTTTTATACTATATAAGGATAAGGATAAGGATAAGGATAAGGAGAGTGATAACAAAATCCGAAATATAGTACAGTTTCATAAATTAGTGAATGAAATATAAATAAATGGTAAGATAACAAATACATCATTTCGAAAATATATTACGACGAATCCAAAAGCTGTTTAAGATAGACAACCTAAATCTTTATTAGTTTCTCATAGTAATCTAAACATAACAAAAATAATAGTTTTAATACTACGACTAATTTGTGAAAATTGTGAGTTACGGTAATTTACGACGGAGCCGTCAATCTGTCATTGAAAAAGGAATTGTAACTTTCGTAAGATTTCAAATCTACCAATTAATATAAACTCAATTATTATAACAAAGGTTTTTTATTTAGCAATTTAATTCTATCGGAACGTGTTAATAAATGAAAGTGCATATACTTGTGTACATAAACGCAATTGGGCCAATGGGTCATCAAATTTGCATACTCGTATCGCAGTAAAAGCTTCAGAAAAACACGGACTAGCTATGTTTACATGTTTTAAATTACCATTTTTTTTGCCCAGTGACAGGGGACTGTTTTTTGCTTGTTCACTTGTCACATTCTGAAAGCTAACTTTAGGTTTTCATTGTCCATCGACGTGTATAAACCATTTTAAAATAGCAAAGCAATTTCAGGATAAGTTTAGTCAAGGGATGACTGCATTTTTTGAA
This sequence comes from Papilio dardanus tibullus, assembly GCA_013186455.1. NCBI lineage: Eukaryota > Metazoa > Arthropoda > Insecta > Lepidoptera > Papilionidae > Papilio > Papilio dardanus. The sequence continues at coordinate 542,187 of QDHC01006368.1, forward strand.
GTATTTGGGTTGTAGAAACCCATCATTAGGATGTTTATGAAACCAGGGCGAGCTAAACGGTCAGTAGAATTTGTTCATATAGTCATAATAACTTTAATAATCTTCTTCACAGTGTAAGTTTTTTGAAACATCAATGTATCAATGTAAAATTAGGCCTCTATTAGCCTTGCTTTTTTATGGTTTTTTACCGTAACTCTTCCACTCATAGCAAACGTATGTGGTTGGCAGGAAACGATACTTTTGCGACAACTCGTGACCCCTTGATCATGTCAGCTTGTTTCAGGGAAAATTTTCTGTTAGAATTTGTTACAAAGTTGAGAGAACAAAGAAAACCTTTGTGCCATGAATAGAGAATTTTATTCATATAAAGAGGGCACTTCAAGTTAACGTGGTATAACGTTTTATAACGTCAATATTTCGCCATCTTTTATTGCGGTGTAATACCTCCAGTCTGTTTGATGTAATACAAAAACTCCGGGCTCGTAACAAGACCGTATCCACTAAAATAATACCAAATTACAGCCCATAAAAGTGCCCTGCGATACAAATATTTGTTGATACGACACTTTCGGCCATCTTTGTATAATAAAAACATGGATATAAAGCAAACTAGAACTGGCATTCCAGACATTTTTTTCTTAAATCTCAGCAGAATGTTTAGAGTGACAAAAAATGTTAAAAGAACTTTGAGGAGACGCACAGCAAGAGAATAATACCTCTTTCTATGCGCCCCTCCCCCGCCAAATCCACTTCCCTTTCCCATAATTTCCCTATAAGGAAATTATAGGAGGAGAAAGTGGAATAAAATTAGGCACCACACTTATCAAACGAAACACGCAGTAACTTCCATTTCACACCTGTCTTCTGTGTGGTCATGGTATTTCACCGGGCGAGCCAGCCAATTATTGCGAAGATGTTAAAGCGGGCTCTATCACTGTAAACTACTTTGTAGTTACTTTTTATAATATTCGATACTGAATAATGGACCTAAGTATATGAAAAAAAAACTTAATATTCTGTCTTGTCACTGTGTCCAAAATGTACATACGTACATATACGCTGTGTATAAAATATTATTACGCTAAACCAGCCACATCTAGTATAACATATTCCTTGTTAAATTACAAACAAACAGTAAACCTTTGGGTCGTAAGACGTCTGTAGCATTTAGCCGTTGCGTTGCATTCTGCGAAGGGAATTCTGTTTAATCACCAACATGTGGACGAACAAGCCATTTCGGGGCAAGACAATGGCTTGTAATATATTATACGGCTACCTAGATATTAGAATTTATTATATCAATTGTCATTGAATTGCAGTACAATGTTATTTAGTAGGTCTTGATAGATTAAGATTGAACTCTAAATTATGAACTACTAGCTGTTGCTCGCGACTTCGTCCGCTTGAAATTAAATAATATACCCTATGTTACTCGGGGATAATGTAGCTTTCTAATGGTGAAATAGTTTTTAAAATCGGCCCAGTAGTTCTTGAGTTTTCAATACAAACAAAAATACAAAAATACAAAGTTTCTTTCTTTATAATATTAGTTTAGATATTGAATATCATTTATTATTATCAGGCACCAGAAAAGTTTAAAGCCGGCTACAGACATTCAGTTTTTCAACTGTGCAGTGAAAACTGACTTAAACACGTCATTTTGAATTGCACAGTCGAACTGCACATTTTTCAGTTTTGCCTACACACGTCAGTTTTAACTGCGTAGTCGAACTGTACAACTGGGCGTCTGTAACCGGCTTAATATATTCAAGAAAGAGAAACTATCAAGTAATCCATGCACAATGCTATAAGAATTTTCGCCTTAGGTATTTAAGGTGCGTTTAGACAAATTATAAACGAAAATCGAAGCTTATTTTTCTTAGTAAATAAAAACGGCTACACTCACGTTATTAAGATCCGTTAACGGTACCGACTAGTTTCGAGCCTGTCGAAGGCTCTTCTTCAGGGATAAGTGGGACTCGTATTATCTCGCGGTCCCGGCCCGTCTCGCATTTATTTTTCTTATAACAATGAGAATAACGATCGAAAACTAAAACATTACTTAAAGTAAGCTCTGCTTATTAGCTCACAGACGTAAAATTATAGAATTAGGAGGGACGTTGAAGACAAAATTTAAAGCCGCTGTCACCTATCTAAATGACGTTTCAATCTTCGGCCAGAAAAGGTATTGACCTTTTGAGACCAAGTGTTGACTTGCAAAGCTTCCGTAATTCCGTTCCCTAGTTGTAACTACCAGTGCTTTATTTATAGCTTGCAAATATGAGAGCTAGTAACCAGCTAGTAACCACAGTGGTCCATTGCGGTTATCTCACTGTTCGGAGAATGTCAACTAACCTGTATACGTTTTTGTAGTGTCGCCTTGTGGATTTGCTTGCATGCGTTTATATTCTTCGATCTTCACTACATACTTAATAATATGAAGCATCCACCATACAGTCCGGACCTCGCACCAAGCGATTACCATCTTTTTCTTGCATTGCAAAACTTTTTTAGTGATAAGAAATTGGCATCAAGGGAAGAGTGTGAAAATCAATTGCTGGAGTTTTTCGCTAATAAGGACCAAGACTTTTATGAGAGAGGCATAATGAAGCTACCATTAAAATGGCAACAAATTATAGAACAAAATGGCGCACATTTGACCTAAATCGGACAATGCAAAACATGTTAAAGTCTTGAAGTTCACGTAAAAATAATGGATTTCTTTTTCCCCAACCTATTATAAAACAAAGTCGTTTTCTCTGTCCCTAAATCCCGATGTATGTTTAAATTTTTAAAAGTATGCAACGGATTTTGATGCGGTTTTTGAGTGAAAAGGAAGGTTTTTATATATAAAACACAGTTTTTCTGTAGTGTATTTAGTATCTGTTTTGCACCCGTGCGAAGCCGGAGCGGGTCGCTGGTTAATCTTTAAAATTATAGTAATTTTACTTACTTTACCAAGACATTATGTAGGTACTTGCATTTGGCAAAATTATTGTCCATAAATTACCAAAAAATACTATATCTATTGGCAAATGTTCTGTAAATATAATCATACTTAAATATCTAGACATAAAATTCATTTTTCCTTGTACATTACGATTAGTTGTAAATTGTAGATAATATTTTTTTCCAACACATACGTAAAGACGTCTTTGTTGTAAACATCCTCTCAATGTTTTATAGCGTGCTTCTGTAAAGGCTATTGTTCTATGTTGACCCTTTTTTACATCTTTGTATTATCAGAAGACGCAATTGAATGCATATCATATTTCATATTTATAAGAGCATTTCTAAATGACATATTTTTGTCTTTCATAAAATTATTATTAAATTGAATATATTAAATCTTATTAAAGTATAAATGTAAATCTATACTAATATTATAAAGCGGAAATCTTTGTATTTTTGTATGCATTGAAATAACTCAAGAACTACTCGGCCGATTTAAAAAAATCTATCACCATTGGAAAGCTACATTACCCCGAGTTACATTGGCTATATTATCAATTCAACGTAGACGAAGTCGCGAACAACAGCTAGTATTTTAATAAGTCTGGTGATTTTCTTTCAATAACATTTAAAAAATAATATGTTTACTTTCTTATATTATACAAATTAAATTAAATGAAGTAACATACATTTTGTTTTTGAAACAGTTTTCAAAAAAAATTTTTGAAAATTATTTATAATAAACTAACTGTTGCCCGCGACATCCTGCGCGTGGAATTAGATAAAATGTTACTTATGGATCATGTAGATTTCTAACAGTGAAAGAATTTTTGAAATCAGCTAAGTAGTTTTTGAGTTGTTTCAATACATACAAAAATACAAAGTTTCTCTCTTCTTATAATATTAAGTATAGACATAGAAATATAGATAAATGACTCAGTTAAAAGTAATAAAATAATGTTGTAATAACAAATAATACAATTTACTATGTCTTCATTACAACTATAGTTTCACATTTTATTTCCTGGAGATGGGAAGAGAAAAAAGTTCGAAATGAGTTTTTGATGACCGTACTATTAATGATTGCGATGGGCGCTTTGTAATGTATGTAGTCAAGGAATTAAATTCCCTACCCTTTTATCTATATCTATACTAACTTTATAAAAGGGAAAGTTGTGTATTGAAATAACTCAAGACCTACTGGGCCGATTTCAAAAAATCTTTCACCGTTGGAAAGCTACATGAACCACGAGTAACATAGGCATATTTATTCCGCGTGGATGAAGTCGCCGCCAATAGCTATCATAGAATATAGCACAGATCACAAGAAGAAATATAATTTTCTACGTATTGCTATGTTAATATTTGGAAATCTTGACGTGCTGCTATTGGTTGATTCTGTCAGAAAATATGTAAAACCTATGGACCTTTTTAAAAATAGAAAACGGCACTTGGTTCCTTTTACACTCAAGAAAAGCTCGGTCAAAAAGTTAACAGGAACGTCAAGTGGCATTTTGTCGAAATGGGTCCGAAATTAATGTCCTTGACTACAATGTTACGTGTGAAATGTATGATAAATGTTTTTATTTGTTTTCTAGTATTAGTTCGAAATGGGATTTTCTAAATAAAACAATTTTAAGTTATGAAAGATATATTTTGGAAACAAAATTATAGCAAATAATGTTTCGCATGCGGAGAATAAAAAGAAACACTTCCATGCATATCTATACATTTCTTATTACTAAAAATATTCAAGTTTTTTTTTGGAACATATGGCGGTGGTCAATAATAAAAATGACAAAATAAAAATATCTAGAAAAAAAACTCCATGATTAACTCTTTAACAACCAAAGAGATTATACTCCAAGAAAAAAGATTGCAAAAATGAAGTCTAATAATTTTAAAAACTTATTTTTACTCTATGGAATTTTATCACAGATATTATCTGTCTACATCATTAAATCTTTGAAAAATCTATCTATTTTTTTTATATTCGTATTTGATTTTCGATAAACAAAGTTAATTTGTGATTATTTATAATTTGAAAAAAATACATAGATTTAAAATACTGGCCAACATTTTCTGTCATCAAAGAATAAAATAAAAAAATAGCTCTTCGCAGATTTTTTAATTTTACTTTTAAACAAATATTCGTAATGCTTGTTTACATTTTTGTTTAAAACATAACTGTTTTTAAAATAACATGCAATCAAGTAAAATAGATACAAATGTATTTTATTTTTTAATTTGCAGTTTCGATACAATGACTCAACGAATATGTTGCATACTAACATGCAACATTCGTTAAGCGTCGGTGGCTCAGAGGTTTAGCTCTTGCCTTGTAATCCGCAGGTCCCGAGTTCGAATCCCGACATACCAATGTGTTTTTCGAATTTAATATGTACATATTTACCCGACACTCTTACGATGAAAACAACGTGATACCTGTAGATATCTGCGAAGAAATTCAATGATATGTGTCGACCCGCACTGGGCCAACGTGGTTGACTATGGGTTAGTCACCCCTTAGGGTAGGCTCTGCCCCCCCTTAGTATGAATGTATAGGTGATGAATATTCCTTGAGCAAATATTTTACAATACTATATTATGGTAAATAAATTTCTTAAAAAAAAAAATCTAATCTTTAATATGGAAAAAATACTACAAAAAAAATTACAATTCGTATATAGTATTTATAAAATAATTTCTCACAAATTAAATGATAGTAAAATATTTTTTTCATTTTTTAATTCAACAAAACAATTATCGATACTAAACGGTTCCACGAAGAAGCCATTTTAACACGAAGTCGCATGACAAGGGTTTTTTTAATACAAAAATCTGTACATTTTAGTCTATACTATATATCACTATTTACAATTCAGTCCATTTAAAATAATGTCTATTTTAGGAACATATATTACAATTACACATTTGCACAAAGTCTCTGTAGACTACCCAAAGTACTTCTCGATTAGAGATATCGCTAATGGAATCGACAAAAATATATGAAACTGACATTCGATAAGTCATGTGTCACGTGTGAGATATAGAACGACATTGCCAGTTCCATACATTTTGACGTTCGCTACAGAATCGCTTCGTAGCGAATGTACTGGGTAATCCCCCTGGTATTGTTCAACACTTAAACAAGGCGAAACAGCGTTTGCTATACATTCGTTCCTTGTGAAGGCTGGTTACCTGAAAAAAAACAAGAATATTATTATTTTATCAAAAAACTACCTAAAACAACTCTGCAACATAAAATTGTAAATAACTAGCTGTTGCTCGCGACTCCGTCTGCGCAGAAATAAAAAAAAAACTTAGGTTACCTATGTGTTCTTCAAGGCTGTTCTATATCTGTACAAAATCATACAGATGCGTTTAGCTGTTCCAGAGATATTTTTTTTTTATAGGAGTAGGGGGCAAACGAGCAGCGGATCAACTAAATTAATTGGTCCGACGCCCACGGACACCTGCAATGCCAGAGGAACCACAAATCTACAAACTAGAGGAATTATCCTCTTTCTGTGCGTCTCCTGCTCCGTACATTAAGATTAGGCAACGCATCTGCAATTGCAGATGTCTACGGGCAGCGGTCGCTTCACTATTTCAGCGGATCCAGGCGGCCACTTGCTCGTTTGCCACTTTATAATTTAAAAAAACAAACATCCATTCATATTTACTTTGGCATTTATTATATTAGTACATAATAATAAGACTATTATGCCCGTTTTCACCAACCAACCCCTAAAGTAGTTTTAAATAGGTTTCCTTTTGCTTAAGGGTCTCCCTAAATCTAACAGATCCCTTGCAGTCTAAAGTGACACTTAACTGTTGGTGAAAATGAAAGTAGTGTTCGGTGACATTTAAAATGCGTTAAGGGTTACCGTACCGTTTAGTTGGTGAAATCGGCCATTAGACCTCTTTTTGCGCAAGCGGTCAGTCACTCATTTATTTAGTCAAGAATAATTTGTATCATTTTCTCTGTAATTACAGTCCTTACTAAAATAATAGTTACTTAATATTAATTTTATTAATAATGTATTACTCGACCAGAACAAATTATTAAGGCGTTTCAAAATTGTATCTCTCAATTTAAAATTTAAAGTCACAGAAAGTTATAGTTAATATTTGACTTATTAATTGGTTCCGTACATTTACAACTTCGCTTCGAACCCTACAATAAATGTATGAATATTACATACAACCACTGATCTCTATAGATGGATAGGTTATGAGTCGTGGTAGTTTGATTTTCGCCATTTTAGCGCTGACGCTTATGATTGGCGGAGGTATGAATTCTAAATAATAATAATCATAGAACTAATTATTAATTATGTCAGCAGATTTTCAAATTTCATATGTACATATTTACCCGACGCTCTTACGGTGAAGGAAAACATCGTGATTCTTGCACATATCGGCAAAAAAAATCAAACATATTTGTGTAGTCACAGAAAATACGCGGTGGTCGTGGAGTTGCGGAAAATAGAGCCCATCATGGGTCGAACTACTACTATATCAGCAGATGCGTTTAAATCGGAACCCATAAAAATGTATAATTCCCAAGAAATTGCTTATCCATTTTATATAGATCAGTGATCACAACACACTGATATCAATAACAAATGTCTTACTATACGTCCACACCGCTGTGTACCATTGTCAGTAATTATAGGTGACCCCAAAAATGTTTGACAAAGTTCAGTCGATATCTTTCCGTACGTCATATCATAAACTATTAATATTTTAAATACTGTATACTTTGAATATACTAACGAAAAACCTCTATAAATAAATGTTTTCTATACTAAAATTTTTATAAAAAATTTCTATACTAATATTATAAAGAGGAAAACTTTCTACTTTTATATTTTTGTATTTAAATAACTCAAGAACTACTGGGCTGTTTTCAAAAAATCTTTCACTGTTAGAAAGCTACATTATCCCCGAGTAACATAGGCTATATTTTTTTACTCCACGAGGTCGAAGTCGCGAACAACAGCTAAATTTAAAATTGAACAAGATTACAATAGAACTATTGGAAATTGATTGTAGAGCACATGTGTTAATGTGTATTTAGATGGATGGAATGTTTGTTAGAAGATATTTCAAGAACGGGTCAACAGATATCGATGAAAGAAACAAATTTATGACATGGTCTGGTAAATACATAGGCTGAGTTTTTTAACACCGCGCAGATGGAGTCACTGTCAAATACTAATCTAGATGCGCTTTATAATGAACAGGGGGCTATCCAAAGTAATTTTCTATTATTACTATATCGCTGATGGACTCGACAAAATTATATGAAACTGACATTGTCAAATCATGTGCTTGTCACGTGTTAGATATCGAACGCCATTGTCAGTTTCATACATTTTTGTAATTCGCTATAGCTATTAAATAACCCCAGTTATACTTTTCAAAATTGAATTCTGAGAAATTTCTTAAAGAAACAAATGAATGAAAATTGTTAAAACAACATTATAATGATCTGTCAAACAAATCTTGGCAAGGCAAATCGTTGGTATCGTTTGGTTAAGTAATTTTATTGATTGAATAAAACGCTTTGTCAATAGCAGTTTATAGAATGGGTGTTCGTGGTAATGTCAAATGAGGCATTTTTTATTAACCACTAGCTATCGCCCGAGGCTCTGCGCGTGGAATTAAATAATATATCCCATGTTACTCGGAGATAATGTAGCTTTCTAACGGTGAAAGAATTTTTGAAATCGGCCCAGTATTTTTTGAATTATTTCAATACATACTAAAATACAAATTTTTATAATATTACCATAGACTTACGCCTGAACACTGTTGTCTTTGAGTGAAAACAGTACACTCAAGAAACCGTTGTAGGAAATCACAAAGGTCATGATATGCTTAGACACATTTCGTTACATAAAAGAGAAAGAAATATCAATTAAAAGACGAGTAAAAGAGAAAGATATATGAGGTAACAAGCATGTCACAATAATTGCAACTTAAGTGCAGAGTTAGGTTAGGTTAGGTTAGTATTTATTTTGATTGATGATTAAAAACTCATTATTTTTTACATGCTATATACATTTATGTATTTACCTATATGTGTTGTCGATTATGTACCTGGAGGCATCGCCACAGAGCTTCTGACCGCCGAGTACGGAGGCGGCGCGGGCGTAGCCGCAGGTTTCGCTGTATGCACTTGACTTCCGTACCCTGCACCAAATACAATCGTTACAAAGATCAAACTAATATAAAGTGGTCGGGAATTATGAGAATAAGAGGTATACTTTAAGTTCTAATTGGAGAAGTGAACACGTTATCATTTGAACACTGACTACCGACCCGCACAGTGCCAGCGTAACCACGCTAGTAGAGGTGGGCATAGTAGGTTGACTATAGCCACGTTGACATTCTTAGAGGTGGCCATAGTCGGTTGACTATTTCCACCTTGGCATTATTTAGAGGTGGCCATAGTCGGTTGACTATTTCCACCTTGGCATTATTTAGAGGTGGCCATAGTCGGATGACTATAGCCACCATAGCTTTTATTAGGGGCGGCCGGTATGGTCATCTCTAAAATAGGGTAGGCTCCGAGCCTTAATGGGGACGTATACTAAGCTACTGTAGATAATGATGACCACTCATTAGTCTACAAAAAATTAAAACAAGCCATAACCAGACAAAACTAAAGAAGACAACAACAGAAAAATAAAACGGGTACTAATCACACACATATTAAACTAAACAATGATAAAATTGATATCTAGAAGTATTTTACCATTTTATTAAAAGTGACTCTAGCTAAATAATAAAAAGAACTAACCAGGAAGAAGAACTAATACTGGAAAGAAACGCAAATAGTAAGTAAAAATACTTATATTCCAAAGAAAATTTTATTATAAACAAAACCTATAAATATAAAGAAATCGATCCTAAACATTAGAAGATTAGAAAAATCACTAATATGAGAATATTGTAACACTAGAAGTCTATTAAAGATAGGCAACTTTCTTATGTCAGAGTATTCTGTTAACCTATTACTCGTTTGCCTTTATTGTAAAGAAAAAAAATCAAGTAAAGCATTCAAACTTACCAACAGAACTATTTCTAAGATACGGATTGCCGTACGTAGCGGCATATCTTAAGTCGATGCCGGCGTTGCCTTTAGCACTCGGCTGTGCGTAAATCGGCGTAGGCGGATCTGTGGGAACGGTACACAAATTAACTTTCGAACTTGCCTAATGTTAACACTAACATCTTAACTATAGACAGAGATTTGATTTGCCTAATTTATATTTTTGTTTAAAACATAAAAGAGTGACGGCCGAATCCTGAAACGAATGCTAAAGTAGTACAATCAAATAATGTAAAAATATGGAATTTGTAGTTGGCTTTAAGCTGTTACATTTAAATG
>QDHC01006368.1:553008-563107 GCA_013186455.1 Papilio dardanus tibullus
ACAATCAAATAATGTGAAAATATAGAATTTGTAGTTGGCTTTAAGCTGTTACATTTAAATGACGTGTCAATGTTAGGCAACTTGATAGGCAAAATCCATGTTACAATGTCTTAACACTTGTACAAAGGTATATTATTGTCTCTTTTTTGTTTATTCAAAGAGAAGGAGATGGGTAACGTGAAAACCATTGTGAAAAACACTTCTACTCACTCTCACCGCCCATAGGTAGTCCTAGATTATTAATCGCATCGGTTTCATCGGACGGTTTATTCGTTCGTTGTAATGAGTTACTTTGTGATACATTGCCCGCTGACAAGGGAAGTGTCGACGCGGTATCGATGCTGCGAGTCAATGACCCTTGCAGCGACCTGTGTGTTGAAATTCTCAATTCAAGTGCCGATATAAAGGTACAAATGCAAATGATTGTTTCACATAAAGTTTTTGAATCACACTAGAATATTTAATTAACCTACTCCCACATTTAATGCTTACTAAGAATGTACCTTAGTGTACAATTAGTAATACATCTCCACTACGGGATTGTTAACAAAGTGTTAAAAAAAGTATTTTTAAGTCAAAAAGTATTTTCCGATCAAGGCAAAGATTCGTTGAAAAATATATAGTTCTCAAAATATTAAATAGGTATAGTAGATCAAATTATATTGAATATATTATCTTAGTGGAATCCGCGCTTAACTTACCTATTAGGTACCTCCAATTGCGTAGGCGACTGGACCCTTAAATGTGGAGGAGGGATATAACCCTGAGGGTAGTCGTACACATAGCCCGCGGGGTTCTAGAAATATTAACACACGCTATAACTTTATGATTAAGTTTCAAAACTTAGGAGATCAATATACAACTTAAAGACTATGATATTACTTAAGCGTATTAGAAAATTGACTAGTTTGTAAAACTGGTATTCCTTTTCATATTATTTGAATTTGTAGAATTGAGTAACAATAGAAATTTCAAATTACTCGATTTGCAAAGCAATTAGTACTTTGAGAGTAATTTAACTTCGAAACTAACAAATAGTTTATTGGCTAAAAAAGCAGTATGAAAACTAAATAAGTGGAACAAAATTATGATGTAATATACATATTAAAACTTAACCAATTGCAAAATTAAAAGGAACAAACAAATTTCTTTTTCAACAATTCAGAGATTGGTAGAGAATGCCACTTAGGCATTTGGTCCTCCTAGTACTAATATTGTGGTAAAATTTAAATAAATAAGAATATCAACAAAATTTAAATGTGTTTATTATAATTTAATGAAGTAACCTTACCTTAAAATATGGATCGCTGTAAGTAGGATCGGAATAATCGTTGCTATACCCATACTGCATGAGTGGATCATCATGTCGTATGTTTGGCATTACCACGGGACCCGCTAGAGGGAGCCCTGCTGGGTTCTTTATCTCAGAACGATCTGAACTCGTGTAGTCCTGGTAAAAAAAAAGTTGTGAGGAAAAAGAACTTTTTGTGTAATCCTGACATTTGTTAGGTTAGGAATTAATTGTTAGGTTAGAATTTGAAAACAAAGTACCCAAATTGATACAATAGTCTGATATTTTTAACAGATTGTCTTTTCAGAAAGTAATCTTTACTAACTAGTTTGAATCAAAAATTAAACTTCTAAATTATGTTGGAGACCATAATCAATTTAAAGGTCCGAATATTTGACAATCGTTTTTTTCTGGGATATAATTATAGTTCGCTTACCAATTCATAGCTGCCATCGCTCTGACCAATTTGTAGTTTCAAATCGCTGATATTTGAACTCCTGTCACTCTCTTTATACATATCTCCCGTGGTAACTGTGACATCTGGCTTCTCATTTATTTGTTGACTCTTCTTTCTTCTTCTTCTATGGCATATCACGAGAAGAATGACGAAAGCAGAGAAGATAATAATGCCAGATGTTACTCCGATCAGAATTATGAACAGCGGGAGTGTTTCTACAAAAAAAAAATGTTATTACAACACTAGCTGTCGCCCTCGACTTCTTCTTGTGCAGAAGTGAGTTGCCTATATCAGCCTATCATTCTTCTCTATGTCAAATTTCATCCAGCTTAGTTCAGCCATTTCAGAATTACTTGGCATCACACCACCGAAATTTCGAGTTTCTCGTAGGTTTAAAGAATATGAAATGATGAAAGTAATCAATAGTAAAGTATAAAGGAAAGATTTAATTTTTTTTTATGTATTGAAATAGCTCAAAAACTACTTAGCCGAATTCAAAAAATCTTTCACCGTTAGAAATCTGCATGAGCCCCGAGTAATATAGGTTGTACTTTTTTTTTTCCCCGCGGACGAAATGACAACAGCTAGCATGCACTTACTTAAAGGCTTCAAAGCGATAGCCGCATTCGCATTCCCGTATTCATTGGTAACACTGCAATTGTAGAGTCCGTAATGTTTAGACTGGCTCGCTCGTATCACTAGACTAGACTTAACTACTCCGTCAGGTAACGTCTCTTCTAAAGTCGCGTAATCCTGGTAACAATATTATAGGTAAGTCATATTTATAAGGTGATGTCCAACACAGAGTCCAGGATCCTCTATGATCATAAAAATCAAATCAAAAATCATTTATTCAATAAGTAAAACGAGTACATTCGGCATGTGCTGAGGCTGAAAAACTGATCTTGTATTAACATCTTACTGATCTAAAGATATCAATAGCAATAATAGCAAATCCATCTCAAGGTATATTGAATTCAACCTTGAAATAGCAAGTCACTTGTGTTAGAGAAGTGTCAATAACTTCTTTCTAATGTCTTTTAGAGATACTACGTTAAAAAACATCTCAAATAGCACAAATCTACAACTTACTGGGTCCTGTATGACGCTGATCTCTCGACCTTCAAAGTACCATCTAATATCATCAGGCTTGGGCACAGAGAATGCGGCACATTCTACTCTAACCATCTCACCTTCAGAACCAAATTGTGTTCTGTTCGATAAGATTTTTGGTACACCTAAAAATAAACTTTATTGGTAAAGAGATATGGTTAATTATTCTAAAGTTGAAACCCTGCTAGACCATGTCATCTTTGACATTAAATGTAATATGCACGAAATATATAAATCCTATCTGATAACACTTTTCTTAACTATTAGACTAGAGGAGATACAATAGTATTTAACAAGACATAGTCACATACAAAGCATTTCATAATACCCTTCTGTGTAAAGGGCCTTTTAAAATTGTAGACCATTTTTTTTTACATAGCTTGGTGTTAATTCCAACTAACTACATTCCCTCGTTTTTTATTTCCTATCAATTAAAAATTACAAAGATGACTATGATATATCTTACTCTTTATAAAGATAGTGGCTTCGCTCTCTATTTCTGGATACCCATCGATTGTAGCCTTACAGATGTAACTGCCCGCCGTCTCGTTGTTCACGGTCACCTTCAAGTTTGCTGCCTTTCCTTTAACCTGCTGGAGATATTGCACGTTCATATAAAATAGTTTCTATTTAATAACTGCTTTTACAGGAAGAACTACTTTTCTCTCTTTAGTCATTTTTCTCTCTCCCTCTTCGCCTCTCCTTTCCTTCTGTATTCGCCTGACTGACTGGCTGACGAAGGTCTGACTTTTAAAAATATTACGACTCTAGGTGAGTTTTTTTTCTGAAAATACCTTAAAAACATCTGTGTTGTTTACAAAGGCATCTACTGGGTTTTTTAATATAAAATCGTATATATATAAAAATGCTTAAATAAGTATATCTTCACCAGCTTGCTGGTGGCCACTGAAGGGTGTGGATCCTACCCACTAAGGGACTAAGCCATAGTCAACCACAGTCAAAAATAAATTATTATATAGTTCTTGCCATCTCTACCAAAGTATTCACTTACCCCGATCCTCCCAGGTTCGTGGAACAGCCACCTGATCTCCGGCTCTGGCTGGCCGTCAACATCACAGTTGAGAGTCACACGCGCCCCTACTTCAGCTTCAATGTTCTTTGGTCTACTTCTGAATGACGGTGGATCTATTGCAGAAGAATGAAGAAATTATAACTTAAAACTTTCGTGATTTTTACTAATATATTGTTCGTAAGAAACGGGATTCTTAGCCACGATTTGGCTGTTTGAGCTCCCGATATTTCGGCACAGTTGCATGCGCCATTCGTGGTAAGAATCCCGTTTCTTACGAACAATGAAGAAATTATTACACTATTTCTTCATCATTCTACTCTTGTTCTTATGTAGCGTCGGCACAGTATGTAGACATCCATATCCATCCATATCTGAATTTACTATCTTAAGCACTCTTTCATACAATCCAATCATTCTTTCTACACTACTTCTTCTCGTTGTAAACACTTATCACTAATACTGTCACTGATAAATGTGAAGTCTTTCCATCTATCCATTTTGGATTAGTCATATTTCTTAAATTTTATATCGGGAATAATAATTACAATTCTGCTGATTCACACAACACATGCCACCGTTTCGTCTGGCGAGTTCATTGTCGTATATAAAAAATCAAGAAGCAGTTTTAAGAAGCATCAGGTATTGCCAAATCTTCTTTGTAATATTATATTTGCTTAATATAACTTAAAATATCTAACAACTTACATGTAACATCTAAGTTTAAAGTACCCTCATTCTGACCGACTGCATTACTGACTTCGCATTTAACTACAGCCTTGTTATGTTTACGAGATACGTTAAAAATGATCTGAAACAAAAAATAACATTAATAACAAACAAGTAAACGTTAAAAACAACTTATACACGTTTTTTTTCATTGTCAGTAGACGTTTCATTCATTTTTGCATGTTTGTTCACATATTTTTCATATTATTTTAATCTATTTTTCTAACTACAGTCTGACTAACTTAGTGTTGTGTACGCCTGTCATCTGTTTTTTCTTCTGTTTGTTTTTTTATTATTTGTGTAGTGTCTACTCTGCTATAGCTTGTAGAACGTGCAATTGGTGTACCATAATAAATAAATAAATCGGTGTTAAAATAGGGCGATTGTGGCGCCCTAAGATGATGGAGATGTTTGGCTAAAAAATATCGTATTTAGTATTACTGATTGACAACTTGCTTATTCATCAAAAGAAATAGATCTTAACAGATTTAACATGATCTTAGAAACTCTTACTTAGTTTGGGTTTCTAGTGTATAAAATACAAATAGAGAGCTCTATAAATAAACAATCAAGCTTTTAGCTAACAAGAAGTTTGCGGTGAATTACGTATAGGGTTGACCATCTCGTCTTGCCCTTTGCCATTACATTATGAAACGTGGCAACCCTAACAGCTAATACTACGTCACTAACAAAGTACCCTTCAATACAAAGTTTAAGTTACAAACTTGAAATTAATAACACACTATCAACTTAATGCTGGTAGCACAATAAAGAATAGTTAAACAGAGCAGTTGATATTACAGATATTCCAGTACTGCTATAGTTAAACGGAGACTTATACTGCAAAACTGAATCCGGGGAGAAAGGAGCTGACATCGCGGTTAGTGAAGTCTAGTCTTTCTTGTGTACTAATGTCTATAAAAAATAATAAACACAAGAACTTATATGATAACTGGGTACAGTACGTCAAGTACATGTACTTGTTTTGTTTGCATTGGGAGGGTAAATCCTCAAAAGATGCCCGATGTTTTGAAGAAAGACAGGGGTATGTGAGATTTCTAATCATTAAAACCCTTCCTGTGGCTATCCTCTAGTGCGACTGCGAGGGTCCTGGGATCGCCAGTGGAACCGGGACCTGCATGTATCTCGTGCCAATGGTGACATTAAAGCTGTTGATTGTACTCGTAAAATATTTGCAGATTTGTCCAGGTCAGATAAGTGTTTGTGTTATGACGGCATGTGTTTTGCATACTGGTAGTATACTGCAATGTCTACTGCTCTACAATACTATTTTGCTGTCGTGTGAAACAGGCATGAGACCACTGAAACTTGAATATGGCTTTTGTATATTTATCGAGAGACCTCCATGTAAATAAAGCGCTTCAAGAACTTATAAATGGAAACCGGATTATTGATTTAGTTTTAATACTCCGTCTACACGAATATTAAAAGAAAATATTTTATGTTTGTATCGAATAAACTCGAAAACTACTGAGTGAAGTAAAAAAAAATTAACAATTAAAATGTGTATAGACTATATTATCATTAGTAGTTACTAGGTCGACCCATGATGGGCTCCATTTTCCGTAACTCCACGACTCCGTGGCTACACATATCTTTGAATTTCGTCGCCGATATATGCAGGCATCACGATGTTTTCCTTCACCGTAAGAGGTTCGGGTAAATATGTACATATGAACTTCAAAAAACACACTGGTACATGGCGGGATTCGAACTGGGGACCTGCATTTAAGTGAAGAGCTAAACCCCCGAGCCGCCGACGCTCTATAGAAACAAGATATTATCTTGTCTCTATAAAAACAGCGTTGTAGCTTCTTTTACTACAATTTCAAAATGAGGTGCACGCTCTTCTGTATAAAAGAGCTCTGTACAAGAGAAAATGTCTGAAATAACTACGTACATTAGAGCACAAAAACGCCATCTTGCGCTTTGAAGATGTAGTAATGTAATTTTGAAACTTAAAATTACACAACTAGGATTTTTCAGAGTTTTTGTTAAAGAAAATGTTAACAAATATAGTTTACTAGTGACCCGCCTCGGCTTCGCACGGATGCAAATCGGTATAATGCTTATACTAAATACTGCAGCGTTTACAATGTAAGCGCTAAAATGTGTGAATTTACGACATCATATTAAAAACCTCTAAATGATCAGTGTTACTCTACTATATTGTGAATGTATTATACATGACCTTCCTTATGAATCACTCTATCCATTAAAAGAACCGCATCAAAATCAGTTGCGTAGTTTTAAAGATTCAAGCATATATAGGGACAAACATAAAAAAGCGTTATTGTTTTATACTATGTAAGGATAAGGATTACACTAATTTGAACTGGTTTTGTATTGATGAAAGATTTTATACAATCGATTTAGTAGTTTTTGAGTTTATCAACAAACAAATAATGATAATATCGTATACCTTATTCAAATATATGTGTGAAGTCACACAAAATAGTTCAGTGAAAGTGACGAACAAAATCTTTTCTTTGTACAGTGGTAGAAACCCAGACATAGGCCTTACTTGAATAACAAACAAGTTGGAAAATCAACGAGAAAATGCATTTAAAAACAAAAGAGAACAAGCGATATAATTGAAGTTTACGTACAAATTGGCCACGAGCGTGTAATTTCCTTTATTCATAGTCGCTAGAATAAATTTATAAACGGTGTTTCCGAGTCGGTTTAATTTCCTTTAATTTCAACGTACAGTCAACGTAAAGTTGGCAATTATTGTTGTGAATTTCATCTCACATACGGTAGTGCAGTCTATTGAAAAATTCACAAGCTCCCTGCAGCACGGTGTTACGATTGCTTTGGGTAAGTTTTAGTCCACATTCATACGGACGATTTTTAAACGCGCTAAAAAGCACTGAGAGAGAACAAATGCATTTCAATGTATGTCTCCATACGACGGCACTTTTAAATATTTTTGTATATTATAAACTGGTAAACATGCAAGCGGCCATCTGGATTCGCTGAAATAGCGAAGCAACCGCTGCTCATAGACGTCTGCAATTGCAGATGCGTTGCCTTCCCTTAATCTACAGAGGAGAGGCGCACAACAAGAGGATAATTCGTCTTCTTATACGTCCCTTCCCCCGCCATATCCAGTTCCTCTTCCCATCATTTCCTTAAAAGAAAAGGATAGGAAGGGTAGTGGACTAAAATTAGGTATTATGTTACATCGCAACGTTTTTTATCCAGCAGTGCTGGATCTTCAGCGCAGGACAATTGAAACCAGGGTTTTTACAATATTCGTAATGAGCGAGAGCGTTAAAAAAACGCCTATACCGACATTGAAACAGCGTTCGTGTGAATGCAGGCTTACTTGTGCATGGAAGTTATATAAAGACGTTAGTTTAGATTAGTGGAATAAATTCGGAAAGCTTGTACCGCTTGAAGTTAGGCGTGTAAGCTGGAGTGGAATTTCTAATACAAGAAACAGTCGCTTTAAGGAAAAACATGGTAAAAATGAAAGTGAAACGACTTCACCTTTAAGATATCCTGTCAAAGTAGAGAACAGATTATGATCTACGTATTTTTTTTATATCTATACTAATATTATAAAGAGAGAAACTTTGTATTTTTGTTTGTATTGAAATAACTCAACAACTACTGGGCCGATTTCACAAATTCTTTCACCATTAGAAAGCCACATTATCTCTGAGTAACATAGGCTTATAATATTCAATTCCACGTGCACGAAGTCGCGCTCGACAGCTAGTGTGAAATAAAGTAAAATACAATATTAAAAAGTTAGTGCTGTCTAAGTAGCACAACAGCCACTCTCATCGCCTGTATTTTGTCAGACTAAACTCATCTCAGTTCTCAGGTAGCTCATTCTTCAGTCGAGATGGAGAGTTGTCAAATTAAATATTATACACCTACATAAAACATTCACACAACATCTGCCTACGGCATACATTATTCTGATGTATGTACAGTCGCGGACAACTGCGGTGTTCCAATTACAAAAAGTCTCCCCCTTGCAGACGGCCAATTAAATTACAAAGACTTTGAATACTCTATTGAGAGCGTAGAAAGAGAAAGATATAGAAGTAGCAATAGCGTATACGGTTGAGGGACAAAACATGCCTTAGACTATTTCATACGTATGTTGTGTGTGCATCACTTTACGGCTTTAAACCAATAACATCATGTCTCAAGCCTTTGCCTGGGACATTTATTAGTGTTTTATTTCAAGAACCAAACAAACATATTCGCATACGGAGAAAGGGACAAAAGATCTATGTCACTGTCTTTGTCACGCTACGTATATTTCGTATAAATGTGTCACAGTCGCTGTCAGTTTGACATATGTCATGTCTGATCTGCTCCTTTTAATCTATGATTGAGAGTATTGTTATAACGCTGGCCATACACCGACTATTATAGAACAAACAATTTAAAGAGTCGCACTCTATTGGTAACTTTTTCTGCGTCATCGCCTCAATGCGTTGGAACGTTCAAATGACTGTAGCTTATAAAGTGGAACACTGACAGTTTCTTCTATTGTACCAACCGTCTCAGTAAATATATTCATGAAAAATTACCGCGTGAGGGCGAGCTTGTCTTCAAAATATTAAGGCTTTTATTCAATTATATTTCGCGGAATTCCTTATTAAAATATATCTTGTTTTAGATGTGAATTTTGTTAATTACAGTTGTTTTTCATGATGTTTTGTTTTTGTTAGAATATTAACACAGTAAAATATAATTTAAGTGTATTATTTTTTATAAATAATTGTTTTATTGTAAATGTCAAAGATTTTTATCAACATTTTCAGTAATTTACGAATCATTTTTATCCTTTACAAACTTTTTCACAACAGTCTGATGAATAAAAGCCTTGATTTGACTTAAAAAATGCATTTTTTTTATCTTACACGTGTTTGGTAAAATCATAAATGTGTTTTGTAAAAACTTTAATATTTTTTGTAAATGTCAGATTTTGAAGTTGACTTACCATTTCATCGGTATAATCTCCTATAACCGGATTATTGTTAATAAACCACCGGTACACTTGGGCAGATGGGTTCGCATCCACAGAACAACCGACTCTGGCTTCACTCCCTTCAGGTATCCTGCCTTGTACTGTATCTGATTTAAGTGTGACTGTCACTTTCGGTGCATATTTCACCTAAAAACAATACAATGTTTAAAATAAAAATAATAACAAATACATATTCAATTTCACAGACAAACATTAGATATGGACCAACATATGGATCAAAACTGTATTACAGTTATTGTCATCACTAGGTGATAAATTTCCTCTGACTAGTCCTCTAATCTAGTGGCAATTGAGAAATATGATTTGAGTGTTTGGATTTTACTCCAAATGTCTATTCGATTTGACTTATATGAACCTTAAAAAATGTATAACAACGCCGCCTTCTTCAAAAAATACGTTAGAATAATTACAACATAACAAAACAATGGTAACTGAGTCTTA